>ML425081.1:22775-30910 GCA_005239525.1 Nicotiana knightiana
GGATTTTTGCAGGGAATGATTGGTCCGTCAGAAAAGGAAAAAGGTGTGAAATTTGATTTCTTTCACTTTCATTTGATTCATTGTTAAGACGAGATATCCTTATCTCCCTCCCACCAAGACAGGAAATTAACAAACGAGAAATCTAGTAAGCGGGATCAAGAAGAAAATTCNATTGCCATTGAACCTGCCAATCAAAACCTACCCTATGATCCTCCTTATCTTACAGAGGTTTACTACGAGCCATACCCAGCGGGATACATATTGCCCAAATGGAACCTAAAAGATGGGATGGGTGATCCATAAGTTCATTTGGCGAGGAACACATGCATGGAGATTCTGTCTGTCGGAGGTTCGACTGAAGGATACTCCCTCGCTCAATGTCCACTGGGTCCGGCTCCATAATCTGCACAACATAAAGAAGTGCAGGTTTAGCATCAGTACAACCGACCCCATGTACTGAGTAAGTGCCGAGCCTATCCTCGGCGAAGTAGTTACGAGGCTAGGACACGACCACACATAACACCTGTGCAATGCAATAGTATATATGAAATAATGATAGGAAATAAGAAAATAATTACAACAAAGGGGGAGCACGTGCTGGGGACGAAGGGCAATAACTAGCTGAAGCATCAGAACAAGATAACAATTGGATTGCATAAATAACAACAGGAAATAACAGCTCTGAACAAGTAAATAAAACGGAAACGGAAAAGCATGTCCCCTCGTGCATAACCTCACAATCACTCGGCACAGAATATCCCCTCGTGCATAACCTCACAATCACTCGACACGGAATGTCCCCTCGTGCATAAATAAATAATCACTCGGCACGGAATGTCCCCTCGTGCATAAATAAATAATCACTCGGCACAGAATGTACCCTCATGCATAAATAAATAATCACTCGGCACGGAATGTCTCCTTGTGCTTTAAGCTCTTCCTCACCAAAACAATGACAATATCAATGGCAAGGAATGCAGCATAGTGGAAATACAATTCAGAATCACCCGGCAAGGGGAAAGTATCAGTCGATATCATTATGATTGCCCGTCAAGGGTCTCAGCTATAACCAATCATTTCAAATATATCCTTTACAATTGGGTTCTCAATCGAACCAATACATCATGAGTTCATCAACCAGAGTTTTCAACAATAATCAACTTCCAAGTAGAGACAATTGCATATTATAACTAACATGAAAGTAATAATAAGATTTTTATCGAAAATAACACGAGCATGCTTGACACACAATGCATAGGTACTCATCACCTCACCTATGCATTGAACATGATAAACACTTAACACATAGCATA
The DNA here is from genome assembly GCA_005239525.1 of Nicotiana knightiana. Taxonomy (NCBI): domain Eukaryota; kingdom Viridiplantae; phylum Streptophyta; class Magnoliopsida; order Solanales; family Solanaceae; genus Nicotiana; species Nicotiana knightiana. The sequence continues at coordinate 24,089 of ML425081.1, forward strand.
GAATACCTATTGCCTCACCAAAGTTAGGCAAGACACTTACCTCGGGTCCAAAAATAGCAATCAAGCCTCTAACACCGCCTTTCCTTTTGAATTCAACTCCGCAACAACAATATATAGACATAATTAACTTAAGTATATCAATAATGACTCAATAAATTAATCCCATAGTCTAATTATCCATTTCCTAGCATTCTTCCAAAAATACCAAATTCGACCCCAGGCCCGCTTGGTCCAAACACAAGGCTCGGAACAAAACCCGATCACCCATACCCCCACGAGTTCAAATATATGATTTGTTTTGAAATCCGACCCCAAATTGAGGTTGAATTATCCAAAATCCCATAAGTCCTAACTCTACCTAAAACCCCTAATTTCTACTTTGATTTTAAGATTTTAGGCCTAGATTCTAGTGGTTACGGAAGGAAAGTGGAAGAAAATGGTGCTAAGATCACTTACCCAATTGGTTATGGAGGGAATCTAGCTTGGGGGTCGTCAATGGGGGTTTTGGAGAAGAAGGAATTGATGAAGAAGTGGAAATCCCGAAATACATTCTGTTTTTAAGACTTTAAATTCACTGGGCGATTTTGATCTACGCGATCGCGGAAAAGGAGTTGCGATCGCGGAGAGTACTGAGTATCAAACTTATGTGATCGCGAACAAGGGATTGCGATCGCAGAGAAAAAGAATATGGACCCACGCGATCGCGAACGAGAGATCGCGTTCGCATAGAACAAATTGCTGCCTAGCCCCCAGATCCCTTTGACGCTATGCGATCGCGTGAGGCCCCTCTCGATCGCGTAGAGTACCAACCCCAGGCTCTGCGATCGCGCCTAAGGCCCTGCGTTCGCGTAGGGTAATTTCCCAACCCCCAACCATAGACACATTGCGATCGCGTGAATAACACCGTGATCGTGGAGAGCAAAATACAGAACACCAGCAACAGATCAAAAACCCAGATTTTTCCAACTCTTTTGCACCCTGACACCAACCCAGAACTCACCCGAGCCCTCGGGGCTCAAAACCAAATATACACACGACTTCAAAATCATCCTACGAACTTATTTGAGTAATTAAACCACTAAAATAACATCAAAAACAATGAATGAAGCTCTAAAATTTATAGAATTTTCTCAAACTTCATAAACTTCTAAATTCTCCAATTTTGATTTGAAACACGTCAAACCAAGTCCGTTTGTTTCCAAATTTTATAGATAACTCACATAAAACATATTGAGCCTGTTCCGGGCTTCGGAACCATAATACGGGCCTGGTAACACAGATTTCACATCAAAGTTCATTTTCAAAAGTCTTTCTTATTTTTAGAAAACATTTTCTTTAAAAATTCATTTCTCGGACTTGGGACCTCGGAATTCGATTCCGGGCATACACCCAGGTCTCATATTTTGCTACGGACCCTCCGGGACCGTCAAATCATGGGTCCGGGTCCGTTTACCAAAAATGTTGACCAAAGTCAACTCTATTCCATTAATTATCATAAATTCAACAGCTCAACACATTTCCACATAAAGACTTCCCGGCTACGCGCTCGGGCTATGCACGCACATCGAGATGAGATTACCGGAGGATTTCGAGGCCTCGGAACATAGTTTTTACTAAATTTACACAAGATGACCTTTTGGGTCATCACAATCTCCAGCTCTAAAACAACCGTTCGTCCTCGAACGGACATAGAAAAGTACCTGAATCGGGGAAAAGGTGGGGATAACGGCTCCACATATCGTGCTCGGACTCCCAAGTATTTGCCTCAACAGGCTGACCTCTCCACTGAACACGAACCGAAGGATAACTCTTCGATCTCAACTGTTGCACCTGCCGATCTAATATAGCTACCGGATCCTCCTTATAAGACATATCCTTGTCCAACTAGACACCACTGAGGTCAAGTACATGAGATGGGTCCGCAATATACCTCCGGAGCATAGACACGTGAAATACCGTATGCACGGCTAACAAACTAGGTGGCAAGGCAGGTCTGTAGGCCACCTCTCCTACCTTGTCCAGAATCTCAAATGGACCAATGTACCTAGGGATCAACTTGCCCTTCTTTCCGAATCTCATCACACCCTTCATGGGCGACACCCGAAGAAATACTCGGTCGTCTATCATAAATGCCAAATCTCGAACTCTGCGATCCGCATAACTTTTTTGCCTAGACTGAGCTGTACGAAGTCTATCCTGAATGATCTTCACCTTGTCCAAGGCATCCTGGACTAACTCAAAACCCAACAATCTAGCCTATTCCGGCTCAAACCATATGACTGGAGACCGACACACTCTACCATACAACGCCTCATACGGAGCCATCTGAATGCTCGACTGATAGTTGTTGTTGTAGGTAATCTCAGCTAAAGGAAAGAACTGGTCGCATGAACCTCCAAAGTCAATAACACAGGCTCGCAACATATCCTCCAAAATCTGAATAGTACGCTCGGACTGCCCGTCCGTCTGAGGATGAAATGCTATGCTCAAATTGATCTGTGTGCCCAACTCTCACTGAAATACTCTCCAGAAATGGGAGGTAAACTGAGTACCTCGGTCTAATATAATAGATATGGGCACAACATGCACTCTAACAATCTCTCTCATATTGATCCTTGCCAACTTCTCTGCTGAATACGAAACTGATACTAGAATGAAGTGCGCTAACTTGGTCAGCCTATCCACAACGACCCATACTGCATCAACCATCCTCTGAGTTTGTGGGAGTCCAAATACAAAGTCCATGGTGATACGCTCCCACTTCCACTCGGGAAGCTGAATCTGCTGCATCAAACCACCGGGTCTCTGGTGATCGTACTTAACCTGCTGAAAGTTCAAGCACCGAGCTACGTAAGCTACAATATCCTTCTTCATCCTCCACCACCAATAGTGCTGCCGCAAGTCCTGGTACGTCTTTGCGGCGCCCGGATGAATAGAATACCGGGAACTATGGGCCTCCTGGAGTATCAACTCACGAATACCATCCACATCAGGTACACAAATCCGACCCTGCATCCTCAAAACTCCCTCAACATAAACCTTAATCTTCTTGGCATCTCTGTGCCTGACTCTATCTCTAAGAACACATAACTGGCGATCATCATACTGCCTGGCCCGAATACTGTCATACAATGAAGAACGGGCCACGGTATGGGCCAAAACACTGCCAGTCTCAGAAACCTCCAATCTCACAAATCGGTTGGCTAAAGCCTGGACATCCAAAGCAAGAGGTAACTCTCCGACTGATAAATAAGCAAGACTACCCATACTAGCTGATTTCCGGCTCAAAGCATCGGCCACCACATTGGCCTTCCCCGGGTGATAAAGAATGGTAATATCATAATCCTTCAGCAACTCTAAACATCTCTTCTGCCTCATGTTCAACTCCTTCTGTTTGAACATATAGTGTAAGCTCTTATGATCCGTGAACACCTCACATGGCACACCATATAAATAATGCCTCCAAATCTTCAATGCATTTACAATATATGCAAACGCCAAGTCATGAACTGGATATATCTTCTCATGAACCTTCAACTGACGAGAAGCATAGGCTATAATCTTGCAATCCTGCATCAACACTGCACCAAGCCCAACCCGTGAAGCATCACAATACATGGTATACGATCTTGAACATGTGGGAAAAACTAACACTGGTGCCGTGGTCAAGGCTGTCTTGAGCTTTTGAAAGCTCGCCTCACACTCCTCAGACCACCTAAACTGAGCACTTTTCTGAGTCAACCTGGTCATCGGGGCTGCAACGGATGAAAAGCCCTCTACAAACCGACGATAATAACCTGCTAAGCCCAAGAAACTCCGGATCTCTTTAAATGAGGTGGGTCTAGGCCAATATCTGACTGATGAAATCTTCTTGGGATCCACCTGAACACCCTCTGACGATACCACATGGCCTAGAAAGGCGACTGAACTCAACCAGAACTCACACTTGGAAATTGTTCATACAACTGACTATCCCTCAATGTCTGGAGGACGACTCTAAGGTGTTGTTCATGCTCCTCTCGGCCGCGAGAGTATATCAATATATCATCAATGAAAACAATTACGAATGAGTCCAAATAAGGCCTGAACACTCGGTGTATCAACTCCATGAAAGCAGCGGGGGGCATTTGTCAGCCCAAATGACATCACCAAGAACTCATAATGTCCATAACGAGTGCGAAAGGTTGTCTTAAGGACATCGGACGCCCTAATACTTAGCTGATGGTAACCAGACCTCAAGTCAATCTTGGAAAACACTGAAGCACCCTGAAGCTGGTCGAATAAATCATCAATCCTCGGCAAAGGATACTTGTTCTTAATAGTAACCTTATTCAACTGTCGGTAGTCAATACACATCCTCATCGAGCCATCTTTCTTCTTGACAAACAATACTGGAGCACCCCAAGGAGAAACACTAGGCCTAATGAAGCCTTTATCCAACAAATCATGCAACTGATCTTTCAACTCCTTCAACTCCGGCAGGGCCATACGATACGATGGAATAGAAATAGGTTGGGTGCCCTGAGCTAACTAATACAAAAATTAATATCCCTGTCGGGTGGCATACTCGGTTGGTCAGCAGGGAATACCTCTGGGAACTCACGAACCACGGGCACAGACTCTAGGGAAGGAACCTCAGCGCTAGAATCACGAACATAGGCCAGATAGGCCAAACTAATTTTCTCGACCATGCGCCGAGCCTTCATATAAGAAATGACTCTACCAGAAGAATGACTAGGAGTCCCCCTCCACTCCAAACGAGGCACCCCTGGCAAAGCCAAGGTCACTGTCTTGGCATGACAGCCCCGAATAGCATGATAACCAATCCATCCCCAATATAACATCAAAGTCAACCATATCAAGAAGCAAAATATCAACCTGAGTCTCCAGACCACCAATGACTACTAAGCAAGCACGGTAGACTCGATCTACCACTATAGAATCACCCACTGGTGTAGACACATGCACAACAGTACTCAAGGAATCACGAGGCATACTTAAATAAGGGGTAAAATATGAAGACACATAGGAGAACGTAGAACCTGGATCAAATAACACCGAAGCCTCTCAGCTGCAAAATGAAACCGTACCTGTAATAACTGCATCAGAAGCCTCAGCATCAGGCCTGGTTGGAAAAGCATAGCACCGGGTCTGAGCCCCTCCGATCTGAACATCTCTGGGTCGACCTACTGCGGGCTGACCTCTACCTCTCGTGGCCTGTCCTCCACCTCTATGAGTCTAACCTCCACCTCTGGCACCTCGACCTCCACCTTTAGCTGGCTGAGGGGGTGGGGGTGCACCTGGTGCGGGAATCATAGCACGAGAGCCCTGATGCTGAGAACTACTAGAAGCTCGGGGGCAGAACCTGGCAATGTGCCCCACACCACCACAAATGAAACATGACCTCGGCTGCTGAGAATCCTGTCCCTGAAACTGTCCCTGACGACCAGAATAACCGCTCTAGAAGCTCTGAAGCGGCGGTGCACTGATAAGAGCTGGTGGTGCACTATGAGCCACCTGAAGTGCCGACTGATAGGGTTTGGGAGGATGACCACTACCTGAAGAATCCCTGCCCCCAGATGAGGCTCCACTGAATCGAACAAAGTGATGGGGCCTCTTGTCAGCCCCCTGACCACCACCCTGTGACATAATCATCTCAATCCTCCTGGCCACATTGGCCGCATCCTGGAACGCAATATCAGTACCTGTCTCTCTGGCCATCTGGAGTCTAATAGGTTGAGCTAGACCCTCAATAAACCTCCTCATCCTCTCACGATCAGTGGGAAGTATCATAATAGCATGCCAAGCTAGAGTGATGAACCTGGTCTCGTACTGAGTGACTGTCATAGATCCCTGCTAGAGACGCTCAAACTGCCTCCGAAGGTCCTCTCTCTGAGTAATGGGAAGGAACTTCCCCAAGATTACCTCTGAGAACTGAGTCCAAGTCAAAGGTGCAGACCCAGCTGGCCTGGTCAAGCAATAGTCTCTCCACCAAGTCTTGGCAGAACCCGAAAGACTAAAGGTAGCAAAATCAACTCCATTGGACTCCACTATGCCCATGTTCCGAAGAACCTCATGACAACTGTCCAAATAATCCTGGGGATTCTCTGATGGTGAACCAGTAAATGTAGTAGTGAACAACATGGTGAATCTATCCAATCTCCATAAAGCATCTGCTGACATAGCTGCTCCCTGTTGGTCCCAAACGCACACGCAAGTATACGTGGTCGTAGCAAGTAATAATGTTAAATCGAATGTCGAACCCACAGGGACTTGCGTAAACTACTTACTGAATCACTCTTATTGTTATTTAATCGAGCCAAAACAAAATCCAAAAATATAACTAATTTATTCTATGATTATATGAACTAATTATCAAGTAACGAGAATATTGTTGTGTATTCAATAAAGACAAATATTCCAGGGTTGTGATCAATTCACCATTCATATTGAATTCTAATTAACTCTCCCTTTCATATAATTCACTCATGGTTGCTAATTAATCGATAACTGCTCTCGTAGACTTCTCCTGAAGTACTACTTTCCTATTCTCAGTAGATTGACGCCTATATTCCTATGAAATTAATCTATTAGAACGCACTAAGATTACAATGTTTAATTAAGCACGGTGACTAGGTATATTCCTATCCTAACCACAAATCCGCTCCCCTGAAGAGTTAAGATCGCTCTCTCTTCAATTCTTCTCTAATCTATACATGAAATAGACTCCATTATGCACATATAACGTGTATTTTTATCACAAAAGCACATAAAATGTAAGGTATATAATGCTTAAAACTATGAATTCTAGCCACGCATCAA
>ML425087.1:455-37064 GCA_005239525.1 Nicotiana knightiana
AGCCGGCCAAATTGGCCATTGCACACTGAACCAGTATTTCTCAAGAAAATCGTGTTTCTCCAAAGCTTCTCTCTCCTCACGTAGGGTTTCCGTTGTACATATGTTGCTAGGGTTTAGCTAGCCTATTCAAAGAAAAAAATTGGTTCTAATGTTGCTGAGATTTCGATTGTGTGAGCACGTGCATTTTGGGTCTTTTATGTCTGTTGTGTCCCTATTGATGGGATTTTATGTCTGGATGACTATGTGGTGAGTGTGATTTGATGGTGAGATGTGTTCCGATTTTTTGATTATGAAAAAAAATTGGCCAGAGATGTGGCAAGGACTATTGAGTGTTGGACTTCTGTCTTGAGTTGGCATATAGCCTCGAGTTATGAGTGTATTGGAGGACCTCTCATGTAGTATAGTTGTCGAGGGAATTGGATCTTCCCGCTGTGCTGTGAGTTTTTGGTGATGTCTTCTGGGCTTACCCATGCCTCAACAGCGTTCCTGCATTTGATAAATATCATATTTCAGCCGTATTTGGATTTCCTTTGTTATTGTGTTCATTGATAACATCCTGGTGTACTCTCGTAGCCAGGAGGGGTAAGCTCAGCATTTGGGAGTTGTAATGCAGAGATTAAGGGAGGAGAAGCTTGATACAAAGTCCTCCAAGTGTGAATTTTGGCTCAGCTCAGTAGCATTCTTAGGGCACGTGGTGTCCAATGAAGTTATCGAGGTGGTCAGACTAGTGTGGATAGAGCTTCCAAAAGCTCAAGATTTCTTTGACCACAACTCCAGTGTTAGTTTTGCCATCAGCTTCAGGTTCTTATACTGCGTATTGTGATGCCTTGAGGGTAGGTGTTGGTTGTGTTTAGATGCAGAATGATAAAGTGATTGCGTAATAGCTATGATATTTGGAAGGGTATAGAGAGAGATCAATTTGAGGCTAAGCAGGCGGGGCTATTTTCCGCGGGGTGTCCTGAGGTTGTGTGACCATTATGTTGTTTTGTAGCAAGTTCTCTTTTACCAGTAATTGATATATGTTTCAATTTGAGTTTAGATCGCTTGTGGGAGTTGGCACATCTATTACAATGGCGATTGCAAGGTTTGCAAATGATTTGAGATATTAGATAGTTGGTGTTATATGAGTTTATGAAGGATTTAGTTGAATCTCACTGCAGTATTGTTGAGGTGTTAGCGTATGTGCATTGTGAGTTATTGGTTGCATTGATATGTGGCTTTGGGACAAGTGGGGGAGTCTGCTGTTGATAAGTTGATTGCGCGGTTAAGTGTCATATCAATTTTAGTTTGAGGTATACTGGCGAATCAATTGTGGCTTACAAGGGTTGAGATCAAGAAAGACTCGAGTAAGGGAAATTTTGGATATAGGTTGTAATGTACTCTATGGGTAAATGGATTTTATTGAATGATTGAGTTGTAATTGTAAAAGGTGTAGTGTGTGTAATGTACGAATTTGCTTGTTGCTTCGAGTGTGTGGATTAACTTCCTATGATGTTAGTGTGCAAATGGGGCCAGGTCGTTCGGTCTGTTTGATCAGTGTAATTGAGATTTGCGTAAAGAGGACGACTCTCAAAAATGGTCCTGATGGATTCGAGGTTATATGTAACAATTGAGGATCTTCAAGTTGTGTATTTGGCTAGAACTGAGATTTACGTTAGAGGGTTTCAAGACTTGTGGAATTTCTACGTTATCATGGATTCTACATATCATTATCAGGAAAAAAAAAGAAGGTAATGGCTATAGATTCGCAGGAATTCTCTTCAGGGTAAGTATTTTGAATGTGGTACTTTTGGGGATATTTGAGGGAGTATTATGCAGCTTACGAGCCTTAGATGGTATGATGTTATGCTTGGGTCTCATGTGGTGAGTCTGGGTTGAGAATTGCGGTATTATGGCAAGGATAGGTATCAATTTGAAGGTAATTCAGAAGGAACTTGGATTAATAGGATAGCCGAGTAGTAGGATGGTAAGGGGTATGGTTAGTCCTTTGGGTGCTTATGAGGCAATATGTTTCTACAGGGTTTTCTTGGCAATGCTCTCGGGTTTTGGTGACATGCGTAGCTTGGTTGAGTTTGAAGGATTCAGTCAGGTCGGTTCGGTGTCGTACAAATGGGATTCAGAGAATTCTTGATGGTTTCTACTACGGTTAGAGATGTGTATTTTCTACTGGCATGAGGAGCATGTAATGTTTAGTGATTTTCTTCTAGAAGGAATCAAATGGAATGTTCTTGGCTAGTTGAGCACATAGTTTCTTGTGGCTCGAAATGGATTATGAAGTTATCATATTTATCATAGGATGGCATGGTGTATGCGGTATGTTGTGTATGGTTGAGAGTTGCATGTATGAGGTCATAGTTAAGTTATGGGAGAAGGGTCATAAATTCTTAGGCTGCATGGGCAGTTTTAGATGACTAGGTAAATGATATCACTAATTGGTATGGCTTGATAAGGGTGTCCATCTCAGGAAGGGCAATGTGCTTGAGTTAAGGGTGCTTCATTAGTATTGCAATGCTCTCATGCTAGATCGGCTGCTGATATTCAAGTTTGCTTGGTGGCACAGAAGAAATTTAGAAGTATCCCTCGTGGAATGGATTAGTATTAGATGTACGTTATGTATTCATGTAGTGGAGTTGGGATCAAATATGGTGATTCGTACGCTTCATGGACTTCGAGATTGAGATTTCTCATGTACATGTTATTTTGTAGTTATGGACTTTGAAGATGCGAGCAGGGCTAGTCAGATGTTAGTATGGGCCATGATTCATTCATTGTGAACTTTCTGAGAGTTATCTATCTTTTGTGGGTGATCAGAGTTGATTCAGGGTTCATTGGTAGGCCCAGTATGGGTGTGTGTTCTGCACCGGGTCAAAATTGTCGACTCCGAATTTCTATTTTTGAGGGATGTATCATTCTATTGTCATTGAGCTTATTCGTGTTCTGGAGTGATCTATGAGTTACCCTTCGGTGTTGCGAGGAGTTGTGATTGTTGGCTATATGCACACATGGTGCGGTTCAATTGGGGCTTTATAGTGGGATTTGAGTAAGGTAAGTAATTGATTATTGAGCGATTAAGGCATATTTGGGTACATGTGGCATGGTATCATCCGATTCCCCGTGGTTATGGAAATGCACTCTGGTTACTTGATGTCGAATTGCATATGGTTATTGATTTCGAACAAGATGACTCGAAGTAGATCACGTAGGTCATTGTTGGATGAGGTCGCTCATTGCAATGAAGTTATGTGGAGGTATGCTCCTTTGAGTTAGATTCGTGTGTTGTGGTTCTACGATGTGTGAGGCATTCTTAGCATTGCGTTGTGGTGATACCCGTTGAACTTGCCGAATGATTCTCTAGTTTGATGTCATTTTCCCATGTTTGAGTACATCTGGAATGTTGTGTAACGATCCTGCCAGTCGTTCCGAGAAGTTTAGCCTCGTTTCCCCCGTTTTCACTTCATTATATGTGGTTCAGCTTCATTGCGTTGTGTTAGATTGGTTGGCTCGGGTTTGAAGCGATTTTTGGGGAGAAATAAGACACTTAGTCTCTTATCTTGGTTCAATAGTGGAAAAAATCAGGCGAAAGTTGACTTATTGGTAAACAACCTCGGAATGAAAATTTCATGGTTCAGATAGCTTGGTGGGGTGATTTGGGACTTAGGAGTGTGTTCGGAATGCAGGCTTGAATTGGTGAAAGTTAGTTTTTGGCGATTTCCGGTCGGCATTGGAAAATAGGCTATCGGGGTCGGAATGGAATTCCGACAGTTGGAGCAGGTTCGTAATGCCATTTTGGATATGTGTGCAAATTTTCAGGTTAATCAGATGTGTTTTGGATGGTTTCGACATTGTTGGCGGAATTTAAAAGTTTCAAAGTTCATAGGCTTGAATTCGATGTAATTTTGGTGTTTTTGCGTTGTTTTTGGTGTTTCGAAGGCTCGACTAAGTTTGAATGATGTAATGGGGTATGCTTGTAGGATTGGTTGAGGTCCCAACGGCCTCGGGTGTGTTTCGGGTGGTTAACGGAGTGTGTTTGGCCTTAAATGGACTACTGTAGCTACTGTATTTTTCCTGGTCTGGTTTCCTTGTATGCGATCACAATGGTGAGGCTGCGACGCATAGGTTTGTTGGTGAGGCAGCAAAAATTATGTTATGCGATCGCATTGTATGGTCCGCGATCGCATAATGGGAGGAGGCAGAACAATGCGGTCGCGTGATGCTTGTTGCGATCGCACTGTATAGGTGCGTGTGGCAGCGAGGTGATGAAATTTCTCTATGCGATCGCATAGAGCTAGTCGCGATCACATAGTTGTGAGAAGTGGTTCTTCGCGATCGTATAGGTGTTTCTGCGATCTCATAGGGTTAGTTTTGCTGGGCAACATTTTGTTTTTCGCGATCGCGTGCCTTCTTCCGTGATCGCATAAGGTAAAAGTCTGGGCAGACAATTTATGTTCTTATTTCAGGGGTTCTTGGCCATAACTCATTTTGCCATTTGAGAGCTCAGGTGAAGGAGATTTTGGACGATATTTTCAGTGGGATTCTTGTGGTAAGTGTTCTTCAATCAATTTTGGTTCAATTTCATGAATTTGTCTTGATTTTCACAATGCAATTTGAGGAATTAAGTAGAAAATTTGGGAAAAATGGGAGGAAGAATTTGAAAATTCTTTTGGAGATTTGAGTGGGCAATTATGGTCCGATTTTGATGTTCTTGGTATGTACGGACTCATGAGAGGATAAAGATTCTTGTGATGTAAATTTTATCGGATTTCGTGACGTGGGCTCGGGGGGCCGGATTTGGCAAATTTTGAGAATTGTGTTAAAATTTATTACTTTGGATTGGGTTTTGTTCCGTTAGCGTGTATTGATGATGTTAATCTGATTTTGGTTAGATTCGGAGCATTTGGTAGCCAATTCGTGGGGCAAGTACATCGCGGAGTAGCTTTTGGGCTGTTTTGAGGTGAGTAACGATTGTAACTCTAAACCTGAGGGTATGACACCTTGGTATTTGATATTGTTGTGGTAAATAAGGGGACGCACATGCTAGGTCACGAGCGTGGGGGCGTGCACCGATAGTGATTGTGACTTGATCCGCCCCGTAGCAACTATTAAGCTGCGTAGTCGATTTGAAAACTTATGATATCATGTATTTTAGAAATTTATACTTGTTTATGGGTTGTGAGTCATGTTTGGGGCCTCATGCCGACCTTTTTAGACCCTCAGGGGTATTTTCCATGATTGGGGAATTGTGCCGACCTTTTTAGACCCTCAGAGGTACTTTTACACTATTTTTACACTATCTTGATAGAACAATTGTGAACTCAGTCATTTTTTTGACTTGTTGTTATTTTCACTGTTATCACACTGCTTTTAAAACTCAAAAAAGTATATTAGGCAGAGTCCCATGAGTCGAGAGGAATTGCCCAAGTGGCTTGTGAGGGTGACTGAGTCAGGCCGAGAGCCGAGTATGTGAGGATAGCAATGGACCGGGCTGCACGCCGCAACAATATATATGTGTGTTAGGCCAAGTGCCGAGTATGTGGGGACACTTATGAGTATATATGTAATGAGGTCGAGAGCCGAGTATATGAGGGTTGTTATGTGTATATATGTAATGAGGCCGAGGGCTGAGTATATGAGGGCAATTATCAGTATATATGTGTTAGGCCGAGCACCGAGTATGTGAGGATAGTTATGGGACAGGCTGCACGCCTCAGCAATATATATGTGATATATTACATATGGATCGGGCTTCACGCCGTAGCAATATATACATTATGTATGGATCGGGCTGCACGCCACATCAATATATATGTATTATATGTGGATGGGGCTACACTCCGCAGCAATATATATTATATATTGATAGGGTTGCACGCCGCCAAAGTGTATATATATATATTGGATTGGGTTGCACGTCGCAGCAATAAAGCGCTTGGGCTGAAGGAGCCCTTCCTGGAGTCTGTTCACCCCCAGTGAGCGCATATATGGATCGGGCAGCACGCCGCATCAATATACATTATATATGGATCAGGATGCACGCCGCCGCAATATATGCATATACTTGTGGGAGCGGGCTGTATGCCGCAACAGTTGATATGTGGTACCTGATGAGTGAGAGTGCTGAGTGTGAGCATTGACTTGTGAGAGTAGGGTCACGAGTGACTGAGAGGCTTGCCCGCGAGCCTTTATTGTGAGTGATACTGTGCCCGAGGGGCTTATATTTTATGAAACTACTATTTTTCGCTCTTCTTTACACTGAGCCTCTGATGATAAATATTTTTATAGGAGATTTTTCAATGGAAACTGGAGTTTTATGAAATACTCGGAAATGTAAATTTCTGACTTGATTTACTTATTTCCACGGTCACTTATTATACGGATTTTCATGATTTATAAATGCTTGTCACTACACTCATGTTTTTAGATACTTTGGTTACTTACTGAGTTGGCGTACTTAGGTTACTCCCTACACCTTGTGTATAGATTCAGGTACCATGGCAGAGCGATAGTTGAGCTACCACAAATATGGAGCATTTTTCGGAGATTGCAAGGTAGCTGTTCGGCGTCCGCATCACTACTCTTTCTCCTTCCTATCCTATCATTTGTACTTTACTTCTCAGACTTGTTGTAGTGGAGGATTTGTATAAAACTGTATCACCTCTTAGATGCTCATGACAGTTGACTCCAGGTTTTGGGAAGGTGTATAATTTGTTCATCTTATTCTGGTATTTTTAAATCTGCTAACTTTGGGAAATTTTGAAATATATTGATAGTCTGAAATAGTTGGCTAGCCTAGTTCGTGTGCCATCACAGCCAGCTTAGGTTTGGGATCGTGACAAGTTGGTATCAGAGCGCTAGGTTACATAGGACTCAGCAGTCATGAGCAGGTTTAGTAGAGTCTTGCGGATCGGTAAAAAGGCGTATGTACTTATCTTCGAGAGGCTGCAGAACCCTTAGGAAAATCCCATATTCTTGAATTCTTATCGTGCGAATCCATTTTATTCAGCCAAGAGCGTAACCCTCGAATTCCTTCCATGTATTTTAACACGCACGAGAGCGTTCGGTATCAACTGTACATCGACGACTTGTGACTTCCATGGAGGAGATGTGATTTTGGCATGTTGGTAATGGGCCAATCTGCAGGACTTGAGGCCAGATTGATTCTGTGGCTTGAGTGTTGAGACTTCGTTGTGTGAGCACATGTATTTGGGGACTTATATTTCCGTTGATGTCCTTATTGATGGGACTTTTTGGCTGGATTCCTATGTGGTAGTGTGATGATGGTTAGATGAGTTTAGAATGTGATTTGTGACAATATGATTTGCTGGAAATGTGGAAAGAACTATTGAGTGTTTGATTTCTGTTTGATTTGGTATATTTGTGAGTTTATTGGATGTCTTCTCATGTTGTTTAGTTTTGGAGCGAAGTGGATCTTTCTGTTGAGTTATGAGTTCCTAGTGATGTCTTTGGGGATAATCATTGCCCCAGTAGAGTTCGTGTATTTGATTAACGGTGTATTCCAGCTGTATTAGCACTGCTTTGTTATTGTATTTATTGATGACATCCTGGCGTATACAAGTAGCCAGGGGTAGCATATTCCTATGTTTCATCATATTTTGCCCATTTTCTGGATATGCCCCGTGAGTCTTCAACTACATCTGTTCATGCGTCGACTTCGGTGGGCGATACTGTTGTTGTGGATCGTGTGTATCTGTCGTGTGTGATATCTATTGGGGGTCTAGAGACCCGAGTGGACCTACTGTTACTCCGCATGGTCGATTTTGATGTGATATTGGGCATGGACTGGTTGTCTCCATGTCATGCCGTTCTTGATTGTCATGCTAAGACCGTGACCTTAGCTATGCCAGGTTGTCTGAGGGTTGAGTGGAGATGTTCTTCTGATTATGTGCCTAGCAGGGTGATTTCCTACCTGAAGGCTCAGCGTATGGTTGAGAAGGGGTGTTTATCGTATCTGAATTTTGTGAGGGATGCTAGTGGTGAGACTCTCGCTATTGATTCGGTTCCTGTGGTTCATGACTTTGCGAACGTATTTCCTACAGACCTGCTAGACATACCACCTGACAGGGACATTGATTGGTGTATTGACCTGGTGCCAGACACTCAGCCAATTCCTATTCCACCTTATCGTATGGCACCAGCGGAGCTAAAGGAATTAAATGAGAAGCTTGAGGAACTCCTGGATAAGGGGTTCATTCGACCTGGTGTGTCACCTTGGGGTGCACCGGTGTTGCTTGTAAAGAAGGAGGATGGTTCTATGCGTATGTGTATTGATTATCGGCAGTTGAACAGGGTTACGATGAAGAAATGGTATCCCATGCCTCGTATAGATGAATTGTTTGATCAGTTGCAGGGTGCCAAAGTATTTTCTAAGATTGACTTGCATTCCGGCTATCATCAGTTGAAGATTCGGGGACCAGATATCCGGAAGACTGCTTTCAGGACTAGATATGGTCATTATGAGTTTCTAGTTATGTCATTCGGGTGGACCAATGCCCCAACAACCTTTATTACCTTGATGCATCGTGTATTCTGGCCTTATCTGGATTCTTTCGTCATCGTGTTTATTGACGACATCCTGGTGTATTTCCCAATCTCGGGAGGATCATGAGCTGCATTTGAGAGTTGTGCTTCAGCCCTTGAAGGATAAGAGATCGTATGCGAAATTTTTGAAGTGTTGGTTCTTCCATCTGCGTAGGGTTCTTATATCGCATATTGTGATGCGCCGAGGGTAGGCGTTGTTTGTGTTTAGATGCAGGAGGATGTAGTGATTGCGTGATAGTTATGATCTTCGAACGTGTATAGAGAGATATCAGTTTGAGGCTAAGCCGGCCGAGGGTGTCTCCTGCGGGTTGTCTTGGGGTGTGTGATCCTTATGTTGTTCGGTAGTAAGTTCTCTTCTAACAGTAAATGATATATGTTGAAATTGATTTTAGATCGCTTGTGGAAGTTGGCATGACTATTACAATGGTGAATAAGAGATTTACAGATGACTTGAGCGGTTGGACGAGTTGTGTTATTACGGGCATTGTGAGTTATTATTTGTCTTGATCGTTGGCTTTGAGCCAAGTGGGGGAGTCTGTTAATGATACGTTGATTTCACGAGTATGTGCTGTATTGGTTTCAGTTTGAGGTATATTGGTAGATCAGTTATGGCGTGCAGAGGTGGAGTCTGGGAATGACTCGAGTAATGAAAATTCTTCGATACAGGTCGTAATGTACTCTATTGGGTAAATGTGTTCTATTGAATGATTGAGTATTAGGGATGTGGTATGTATTCAAGTGGTGGAATTGAGATCAGATATAGTAAGTTGTGCGCTTCATGGACTTCGAGACTGAGAGTTCTCATAAACAGGTTATTTTATTATAGTGAACTTTGAAGATGCGAGCAAAGCTAGTCGGATGTTGGTATGTACCATGATTCAGTCATTGTGAACTTTTCGGTAATTTATCTATCTGTTGTGAGTGAACAGAGTCGATTCAGGTTTATTGGTAGGCCCATATGAATGTGTGTTCTGCACTAAATCGGAATTGCTGACTCCGAATTTCTATTGTTGAGGAATGTACCATTTGATTGTGATTGAGTTTATTCATGTTCTGGAATGATCTATGAGTTACCTTTCGGTGTTGCGCGGAGTGGTGATTGTTGGTTATGTGCACATGTGGTGCGGTTCTAATTGGGCTCTATAGCTAGGTTTGAGTAAGGTAAGTAATTGGGTATTGTGAGATTGAGGCACATTGATTATGCACTTTCTGATTCGTATGGCATGGTATCGTCCGGTTTCCCATGGTCATCGCAATGCACTTTGAGTACTTGATGTCGAATTTCGAACGGTTATTGATTTTGGGCAAGGTGGCTTGTAGTATTTCATGTGGACCAACGTTTGGATGAGATCACGCAGTCTAGCGGAGGTTATGTAGGGGTATGACCCTTGGTATTGTATTCGTGTGTATCAATTTTTGTGATGTGTGCCAGTCTTTTAGCATGATTTTGTGATGGTATTTGTTAATGGCGAGATAATCCTCCCATGTGAATCTTTATTATAATTTGATTACCCTTGGATGTTGCTATTGAGTGCACGAGTTGCACAGGTTATGGCTTCAAATTTTATCGATGGGTCATGTCATCAGATTGGTTGTGCTGGATGAGAAAAGGTCGTTGGACCTAGAATGAATATTGTTAGAAGTGTCTACAGCATAGTTGGAAGGATAAATATTGGGAGTCGGCTTAGAAATCTGCTATATTTCCTGTTTGGGAAGGGGGAGCTTCATCTCTGACTGATCGGGCGAATGGTTTTTAGTTCTACGTGTTTCTTTCATCATCGGCAGTATATGAAAGTGTTAGAGCGAGGAATTTTTGATAAGAGGTTATGTACCGGTATTGAGTTGTGCTAAGAAGTTATTGTGGTTAAGAGTTATCGCTATAAGTGTTCGAGTCATACGATGTATTATGTGATTTCATCTGGGGTGCATATACGGCTTGATCCAGCATGTTCAGACTTGTTCATTTTATAGTTGTGGAATTTTGATCTTGTATATTACTTCAGAAGTGGAAATTTGGTTCTAAGGTTTATGGGTCAGGTTGGATTTTGAAATTTTAACTGTGTTGTGCTATTGGACCTATATGGGATAGGGTGACGTGGGATCACCCCCGGGTACGTGCTTGGTAGGCTACATTGCAGTTTGATGGTATTGGAGAACTACTTTTGGCCCGTTCGAGGACGAACGTAGGTTTAAATAGGGGAGGATGTAACGACCCTGTCGGTCGTTCCGAGAAGTTTAGCCCCATTTCCCCCATTTTCGCTTCATTATATGTGGTTCAGCTTCATTGCATTGTTTAGATTGGTTGGCTCGGGTTCGGACTGATTTTTGGAGAGAAATGAGACACTTAGTCTCTTATCTTGGTTCAATAGTGGAAAAGTCAACCGGAAGTTAACTTATTGGTAAACGACCTCGGAATGCATATTTTATGGTTCGGATAGCTTGTTGGGTGATTTGGGACTTAAGAGTTTGTTCGGAATGTGGTTTTGATGTCCGGTGTAGAATTAGGCTTGAATGGGTGAAAGTTAGCTTTTGGAGATTTTTAGTCGGCAATGGAAAATAGGCTATCGTGGTCGGAATGGAATTCTGAAAGTTGGAGCAGGTTCGTAATGTCATTTTGGATATGTGTTCAAATTTTCAGGTCAATCGGATGTGTTTTGGATGGTTTCTGCATTGATGGCGGAATTTCGATGTTTCAAAGTTCATAAGCTTGAATTCGATGTAATTTTGGTGTTTTTGCGTTGTTTTTGGTCTTTCGAAGGCTCGACTAAGTTTGAATGATGTTATGGGGTTGGTAGGATTGGTTCAGGTCCCAGGGGCCTCGGGTTTGTTTCGGGTGGTTAATGGAGTTTGTTTGGCCTTAAAAGGACTGTTGTAGCTATTGTATTTTTCTTGGTCTGGTTTCCTTGTATGCGATCACAGTGGTGAGGCTGCGATAGCATAGGTTTGTTGGTGAGGCAGCAAAAATTGTGTTATGCGATCGAATTGTGTGGTCCGTGATCGCGTAATGGGAGGAGGCCGAACAGTGTGGTCGCTTGAGGCTTTTTGCGATCGCACAGTGTGGGTGCATGTGGCATCGAGGTGATGAAATTGCTCTATGCGATCTCATAAGCTACTCGCGGTCGTATAGTTGTGAGAAGTGGTTCTTCGCGATCGTATAGGTGTTTCTGCAATCACATAGGTCGGGTGAAGGAGATTTTTGACGAGATTTTCAGTGGGATTCTTGTGGTAAGTGTTCTTCAATCATTTTTGGTTCAATTTCATGAATTTGTCTTGATTTTCACCATGCAATTTGAGGAATTAAGTAGAAAATTTGGGAAAAATGGGAGGAAGAATTTGGAAATATTTTGGGTGATTTGAGTGGGAAATTGTGGTCCGATTTTGGTTTTCTTGGTATGTGCGGACTCTTGAGAGGATAAGGATTCTTGTGATGTAAATTTTATCGGATTCCGAGACGTGGGCCGGGGGGGGGGGGGAGATTTTCCAAATTTCGAGAATTGTGTTAAAATTTATAACTTTCAATTGGTTTTTTTTGCGTTAGCGTGTATTGATGATGTTAATCTGATTTTGGTTAGATTCGGAGCACTTGGGATCCAATTAGAGGGGCAAGCGCATCACGGAGTAGATTTTGGGTTGTTTTGATGTAAGTAACGGTTGTAACTCTAAACCTAAGGGTATGACACCCCGGTATTTGATATTGTTGTGATAAATAAGGTGACACACATTCTAGGTGACGAGCGTGGGGGCGTGCACCAATAGGGATTGTGACTTGGTCCGTCCCATATCGACTATTAAGCCGCATAGTCGATTTGAAACCTTATGATATCTTGTATTTTAGAAATTTATACTTGTTTATGGGCTGTGAGCCATGTTTGGGGCCTCGTGCCGACCTGTTTAGACCCTCAGGGGTATTTTCCGTGATTGGGGCCTTGTGCCGACCTGTTTAGACCCTCAGAGGTACTTTTAAACTATTTGTAGTAGAGGATTTGTATTAAACTTTATCACCTCTTAGATGCTCAACAGTTGACTCCATGTTTTCGGACGGTGTATAATTTGTTCATTTCATTATGATATTTTTACATCTGCTAACTTTGGGAAATTTTGAAATATATTGATAGTCTGAAGTGGTTGGCTAGCCTAGTTCCACGATAGGCACCATCACGACCAGTTTAGGTTTGGGGTCGTGACAAGTTGCTTATTAGTGCACGGGTTGCACGGGTTGTGTCTTTGAGCCGTATTGACACGTCATGTTGCTGGAGCGGTTGTGGTAGACGAGATGAGATCGTCGGACCTAGAATGGGTACTTCCGGTTTTGGTTGCGGTGTATTTGGGAGGACAGTGATGTTGATCGGCTTAGAGGTCTTGCTATATTTCCTCAAAGAGAGGGAGTCCCATCACTTGTTTATATGAAAAATGATTTTGTGTTTTTGTGTGTCTCTTTCATCATTGGCAGTATATGAAGGTGTATAACGGGTCTATGTTTGTTGGTAGGGTTATTATCGACATTTGGTTGTTTGAACAGTTGCGGTGATTAGAAGCTTTCACTATGAGAATTTGAGTGATGTGGCATATCATGTGGTCTCATCTTGGGTTACAGGGAAGGTTTGGTATAGCTTGTCCGGATTTACATAGCTTATAGATGTGGGATTTTGATCTTATAAATTACTTCAAAAGTGGAAATTTGGTTCTAAGGTTTATGGGTTAGGTTGGATTGCTATGTTTCACACATGTTGTGCTATTGGACCAATATGTGATAGGGTGACGTGGGATCACCACCGGGTATGTGCATGGTAGGATTACACGGCAATTTTGATGGTTTTTGGAACAATTCTGGGCACGTTCGAGGATGAATGTATGTTTAAGTGAGGGAGAATGTAACGACCCTATCGGTTGTTCCGAGAGTTTTAGCCCGTTTCCCTCGTTTCTGCTTCATTATATATGGTTCAGCTTCATTATGTTGTGTTAGGTGGGTTGGCTAAGGTTCAGAGGGATTTTTGGAGAGAAATGAGACAATTAATCTCTTAACTTGGTTCAATAGTTGGAAAAGTCAACCAGAAGTTGACTTATAGGTATATGATCTAAGAATGTTGTATTTGTGACATGTAGGGCTTCATTAGGTGATTTGGACTTAGGAGTGTGTTCGGAGATCCGGAGTAGAATTAGGCTTGAGTAGGCGAAATCGAGTTTTTGGCGCTTTCCGGTCGGCAGTGAAAAATTAGTTATCAGGATCGCAATGGAATTCCGGAAGTTGGGACAGGTTCGTAGTGTCATCCTTGATGTTTGTGCAAATTTTAAGGTCATTCAGATCTGTTTAGACCCCTTGGGGGCTGTTTTCTGCTATTCCTCACTGTATTGACTTTTGATTTACACCCAGTCGTATCCTATTTAACTGATTTTGAAACTCAGTCTTATTTATACTCTTTTGTGATGTACACTGATATTTTGGGTCGAGTACCCCGTTTATTGATAACCCGAGTGGATTTTTTAGAGATTTTTGACTGAGTGTGACCGAGGGCCTATGTTGTGAGGATACTATGGGATTGGGATGCACACCGCAACATGTTACATTGTTTATGATATGTGAGAGGCTAAGAGCCGAAGTGATTATGCCACGAGATGGCTTGATATTAGCGATTGGGCTGTAGGAGCCCCTCCGGAGTCTGTACACCCCCAGTGAGCGCAGGTACCTACTGAGTGAGAGTGCCAAGTGACGAGTGATTGGGAGGCATGAGTGAATGTGAGGTTGCCCCATGGGCTGATGATGAGTGACTGTGAGGTATGCCCGAGGGGCTGATTCTGAGTGATGTTACGCCCGAGAGGCAGTTTCTGATACATGTTTTACCCGAGAGGATTTTTATGATTTTTATCATTTTTACACTAGACTTCTTTAAAGTTATATTGAAACAATTGGCAAGTATATTCTCAAATGATTTTTACTGTAATCGTCTTTTAAGCGTGACGATTTAACGTATACACTATTAGAAAGAAAGATTGTGCCTCTTATGATTTGATGACCTGGTTTTATGTGTTGCTTACTACTCATGCCTTATTTATTTTCATTACTAGTGAGTTGGCGTACTCACATTACTCCCTGCACCTTCTGTGCAGATTCAGGTGCTAGGGCTGACTTAGAGTTGATTTACTGTACCAGAGATTCACAGAGATTAGCGAGGTAGCTGCACGCGTCCGCAGCCTTGCCCTTGTCCTTCTTACTATTATAGAGTTTATTTTATAGACTTGTATATTTTCTAAAGATGCTCATGACAAGTGACTCCGGGATCTTTGGGGTTGTATTTAACATTCAGCGTGGATTTATCTATTTTTTTAAATGTTTAAATGAGACGTTTATGGATTATCAGTTTAGTAATGATATAAATAAAAGATTCTTTATGTTTAAGTGTTAATTTGGCTGGCCTAGTTTCACGATAGGCGCCATCACGACTAGTTTAGATTTGGGGTGTTGACACTCCACTATTTCCAAATTTTGAAACCAACATATCTCCTTCTATGGTCAAATGGAGTGATTCAAGAGCCTGAGTTGACTAGAAATTCACAAGGAATCCATTGATAGTAGGTTTCGAGGTCCTTTGGCACAAGAAATGAGGCAGAATAGTGTTAAAATGAGGGTTTTGTTCATTTAACATATTTTGAGTTGGGGAGCTCGGAATTGGGCAAATTTCGAGGCAATTTTCACCATATGAATTGGGGTAAGTGTTCTTTACACATTTGTGGTTGCATTTCGTGAATCTATCTTCGATTTTAGCTTTGGTTGATGAATTTGTAAAGAGGAAATTGGGAGTTTTAGCCTAAAGTTTCATAATATGAAAATTTGAGTTTTGAACATCGATTCTGAATCGGATTTGAGTGAAACTAGTACGGTTGGACTCGAATTAAATGGTTTGATGGATTTTGTGAGTTTTGTCGGGTTCTGTGGTGCGGGCCTGAGTTAGGCTTTTTGGCCGATTATGGGATTTTGATCAAGATTCGACCTTTTTCTATTGGGAATGGTTCCTTTAGCATTGTTTGATGTATTTGAGTTGTTTTTGGTTAGTTTTGAGCCGTTCAAATTTTGTTACGCGCGTGATGACTTCTTTGGAGCATCGCTTGGCTTGCTCAGCATTGGTATCGGCTTGTTCGAGGTAAGTAACTCTTCTAAACTTAGTGCTGAGGGTATGAAACCCCGCAATACGTGTTATGTGATTGGTATTAAGGTGACACACATGGTACGTGACGGGTGTGTGAGCATGCACCATGTGAATTGGGACTCTGTTACTTTTATGGTACTGTTTAGTGGTCCTACTTTGCTGATATCCGTGTGTCCACTATGTGATAAAGCAGTTAAGTTGTCAATCATGCTAGATATCATGTTAAGGCATTATGCTAATATTGTTTGGACCCATAGTGGTCGTTTATTACTGTCATCTCACTGATTTCATTGATATTTCGTACATAGTCATATCCATGCATTCATACCATAACTCAATCTCAGATATTCTTTATACATCATATCATTGTTGTGTGGCTAGTTTCATGACATTGTGAGCCCGTGAGTGAGACTGGAGAGATTGCTGACTGAGTGAGGCTAAGGTCCTGAGTGAGAGTGAGATTATGGGATCGGGCTGCACGCCGCAGCGATATATTGATTATATTTTATTTATATGGATCGGGTTGCACAGCACAACAAGCCTTCGGGCTATATATTTATGTATATGGATTGGGTTGCACGCCGCAACAAGCCTTAAGGCTACTTATCTATATTATGGATCGGGTTGCACACCGCAACGAGATTGGATCAGGCTGCACATCGCAGAGATATAGCGCTTGGGCTGAAGGAGCCCCTCTGAAGTCTGCACAACCCCAGTGAGCGCAGCCGACTATATATATATATATGTATGTGTGTGTGTGGGGGGGGCACGGGNCGCCGAAACGGTTATTGTACAGCGTTGAGTGATTGAGTTTGACGAGCATTGAGCACAATGAGAGAGGATGTGAGACAGTGAGAGTCAATACTCTGAGAGTGTGAGTAGATGATTCATCTTTGAGATACATGGCATTTTCATGCATACATGACATACATGCATAGTGATGCATTTTTCCTCACCCTATATAGTATCACGTCATTCGTTACTTTTTTTTACACATATTGATATGTGGGGATAAAGAGATATTGTTTCACTTGTTATCTGGAAAGAAAATAAAACATCTTATTTATTGTTGAAATAATATTTGAAAAAATGACACTTTTCAAACTTGTATTTTTGGTAAATGATTTGGCTTTTCACTAAGATACTTGAAAAGCATGCCCATTTTTCTAGAACTGTGAATGAGCTGAGCATCTTACTTCTGAGATACGACTTTTATTACCTGTATTATGTTGTTATAAACTGTTGTAGAATATTGGTATTGTACCCCGACCTTGTGTTAGCTCGTCACTACTTTCAACCTAAGGTTAGGTTTGTTACTTACTAAGTACATGGGGTCGGTTGTACTCATACTACTGTTCTGCACCTTGCGTGAGAATGTTGACTGATGATGTTGCTGTGATCGACGAGAGCTGGGATTGAAGATGTCACTGCGTTCCTGTTGTATCTGCCTCTTGTTCATGGTAGCCTTAGATTCATAGAACTATGTTTATGTACTTTTCAAACAGATGATGTATTTACGTCCTATCAGCTATGTAAACTATATTCTTAGAAGCTCGTGATTTCTACTACCAATCCTTGGGAAATGTATAAGATTTAGTAAATTACTTTTGTTTAATTTCCTTGTTAATATTATTAGAATTGGATAGATATTCATTGGCTTACCTAGCGGGTTGGTTTGGGTACCATCATGACTAATGGATTTGGTGTCGTGACAACTACCCTTCCTAGATCCCACTTGTGGGATTATACTGGTATGTTGTTGTTGTTGTTAACTCAAGAGATATGATGCTCAGCACGTTCACAGTTACGGGAAAGAAGACATGCTTTTGAAGTATAATAGTTAAAGCCCGAATCTTTCACCAAAATCACAAACATATGAGTTGATCATAGAACTATGACTTTTTCCAAACATTCAACAACAGATAAGACATCTCATTTACCAACTATCATGAGAAAACTACATTTGTATGCCTACATGTGAGGTATATATGTAAATTCAATATCATCTATTTATCAACCAGCATGAGAAAAATACATATGTATGCCTACATGTACATATACATGTCAAGTCAATAATATTCTAGTGAAATCATCAAGTACACTCATTCTCAGCACATTCAAGATGCCTGACTCAAATTCCCCTCTCCATCACACACACCATCACTCATCATTGTACGGGTGCCTGACTCAAAAGTCCCTCACTAAAGAACGTGTATATATCACTGCGCCTGCGCCAACTACCGGCATGTCAAACATCGAAGAGGCGGATCCTACCCAAGTGATAATCAAATGCCAATATGACCTGCGGTGGCATGCAACCCAATGCAAATATAAATCCATAGCCAATAGGCCTGTTTCGGTAGTTATCCCGATCCATAAAAAAATCCATTGCGGCATACAACCGATCCCATATTAATACATTGTGGCGTGCAACCCAATCCATCATAATTCACAATACGGCTCTACGGCCCACATGGGTCATTAATCCACTCTAGTATCAATGTCTCATATATCACAAAACATAATCCAAACATATAACACGGTGTACCACAACGCCTCAATGACACATAACACATACAAGGACAACAATAACACGTGAGACAGCATATCAAAAGTACACATAGATAGAGATATAGCATGCAAATGTAAATATGATGACTGTATAGTATGACTATGTGTTGTACCATATTTTTCACTTGTCAAGAAATGGTTCAACTTGTGGTTTCCCTATTGTTGATGAAAGAGATTCACCGCCTAATATTTAAAGGTATACTAGGGTACATATTTAATTACTAATTCATATTCTTTATTAGTCTGCTGACCGATGAGATTATGGATATGAGTTCTTGTTCTTCTATGTGGATAATAATAGGCACCCCTTAAAATCTACCTGCGGTAGCTCCATATGATTTAGACTAATTTTGGGATTAATAATGCTATTCTTTAATTATTATTAGAGACTACTTCTTACTGTATACATAAGAGCAGAGTACGATATTAATAAAAGGAACGTGAGACCCTAAAAGGGGTACAAATTTACGAAGTTATATTGCAAAAATTTTGAAATAGGTATGCAAGTGGTCTAGATTTTACAAGCTTGTAAAAGAGATTAAGTTATGAAAATACTTGATTCGGGGGATGGTTATTTATGTAATTCTAAAAGGGTGTATGTAAGAAAGTGGACCTAAAATTTACCTTAGATTCTGAGGGTTTTAAAATGTCATGCCCCAAAAACGGACGAGCGCGACCGGCGCTCAACCGAGTAAATCCGACTGAGCAAGCCAGTTAAGTTTCATTCTACCCAGACTAATACATGAATAAAGAGGAGATGAAATCTATTAATCATACTTTGTAAATATTTTATTAACAACTTCGATTTTGTTTCCATTAGCAGTTTCAACCATAATATCCAAAATATCACAATTTTTATAGATATAATGAAAAACATATTTTACAAATACTGATATTTCTAATTTACTTTCCAATATCAAACACCAATCACAACATGTCTACGGAGCCTCTAAATACAATTGAAGAGTAATGTAGAAATGCCGGCAACAAGGCTCCGGCTATACCTTAAAATACAAAGTACATGAAAAACAAATGATACAAGACCCTGAATGGTGTGGGCTTCACCAAGTTAGTTGAAAAAAGGATGCGCCACTAGCTGCAACCAACATTGACTGCTATGGAACCACCTACATCTATTTAAATATGTTGCTTCCCGGGCAAAATGGACGTTAGTACTGTCGAATAGTACTAGTACGAAGAGCTAAACACTAATTTTAATAGAATGAACAGTGAAACAAAGAGAAGGCAGTCATAACAATCGACAAGAACTTCACATAATTACAAAAGAAACACCAAGTAAGGATCACATAGTTTCCGATTCAATTTTCCATCATTTTAGGTTGATAATGTTAGTGCCAAGTGCCACAACTCACAATGCCACCGTGTTTTTACACAGAGTCCTGTCTCGGTCCGACTGAATAAGCCATCCCAAGTGAGACATATCCAAATCCACAATCATAATCGGCAATCCAGCATAAGTTCCACCATGTGTACGACATGGTGTCCGATCTCGGCCCGATCGGCTAAGCTATCTCACTTGCGACATAACCTCTTTCAATTGTTCACTCAATTCACATTTCTTTCCCATCTTTTACATGGTACAAATAACCCTGTTTATTAAGTAGTTCTTGGAACTTGGACGTATTTTACAATTCAAATCCTTCCCTTTATATACGTTCAAATAACGGTATCATTCATGTCAATAATTCCGATCACATAAGGCATTGCACACATAAGGGGAGGGAGCTTGGGAACAATCATAATCACACAGAGGCCTTTCATAACAATTAGGTTAGAAAGCTTTATTTGACTCTTGACACAAATCCTTAACCTTTCTTAACTCATACTCCTCACTTCCAACACATTCTCAATAGCATGATTACATGGTAAACATTTAGAAAAATTATAGGACATAAATCTTTTCAACACAACACGTTAAAGAAACCAATTCTAGTATGATCAAGTCAGGAACTTGCACCAAATATTCGGACACCAGAGGGTTCAATTCTAAGAAAAAGTGAGTTAGCCATACATACCTCAATAGAGCCTTTAAGCAAATTTTACTTTTAGAAGTCATTTTAAGATAGTTGAGTCGAGGCTCATTTTTTAATTTGTTCATATATTTCCTTATTTAATAGGCATCACTGGGCATAATTATAAATTTTGTCCACACTCTATTTCCCCAGTTCATTTAATTCATTTTCAAAAATCTTTATAGTTTATCAACCACTAGACACACTCAATCAAGAAATTTAGTAGGCATACGAGCGGTTAGGAGTATTACGCATATTGAGATTTCCTTACCTAATCAGTATACCAGTTTTCGTTTAAACCACAACACAAAGCCATACAATTTTAATAAGCAACCCATACTTTAAACATACATAGTTCAATACAAGGCTCTTTCGGAATGATCATGTTTATGAGTTTATAGGGGATAACCCGGAACGAAGAAATTAGGGATTTTGAGCCGGTCATACTTAAACTTACGGAAACATTATGGAGTTTGATTCTGAGAGAGACAGTATAGACAACATACCTGGTTGAGATTTTCATAAGTTACTACAACGCACCAACACATCTAGCGATAATAATCTCTATGAAGGTAGTGAAAATTGATTAATAATTAGAAAGACTCCCCATGGTGTAACTCTCTTAGTAATTTCATCAAACACGTAGCATGTGAAATATACTACAAGGTTATAAAATGGATATTCCTTCTTCCCTCAACCAATTTCAACAAGAACAACCCAAAATAGTTCATTAATCCCACATACTATAGCTTAGTGTCACATGCATGACTCATTTCTAACCCTACAATATATTTTTGAACTCATAATCTCTTATATGAAATATTAGAAGTAGGACTTACCCAAATGAAGCCCGAGAGACTATTTATCAAGGTGGGATCGGGTTATGAAAACAGGAAAAAGAATCCTTCAAAACCGGGTATGCGGTCGCATAATGGACCGTAAAATAGGTATGTGGGTCATAGAATCGATCGTGGAATTGGTGCCCAGAACTGGGTTGCACCGGACAGGTTTGTGACCATTTTGCGGTTGCATAACCACTTCTGCGATCACAGAATGGCCCGAGACTTATATTATGCAAGAACGATTTGAAGCGTTAGAAACTAGACTCGAAGATCTTTTATTTGATAGGTTTCTCATCAAAAAACACCTTATATATACTTAGATATGCTCGTCCAAAGTGAGGACTTGTGCAAACTCATTTGGAATTTTAGCCTATTATATAATTTTCCAACTTGACTTAGACTTAGGCCTCTCCTTGACCCCACGTTACTTATTATATGAATTATACACTTATCACAATATGTAACTGATGTCAATCATATTGATAGCACATAAAATATTATAATTAGCCTAGCTGGCACCACAAAATCTTAAATTACTCAGCAAAATTTTCCGGGGACTTACATTCTCCCCCCTTTAGGATTATTCGCCCTCGTATGAGAAGTAGAGTCTTCCCCGAACACTTAACATAAATATCTCTTTTCTCACCTACCTCAAGTCCCTAAATTTTTACTAACTCCAAAATTTTCATAAATTTCGGTAGCATCTCCTTTGAAACTAGGCCTATCCACCTGCCAGAGAACCACCAAAACCATCCTAGCAATACATCCACAACTCGACAAAGCACCACAATGAATATATCAATAACACTAATCACAACGTTACAAGCACTACATTATCATAATGATACCTGCACATATAGAAGGTACCTTTCAAATCAAAACCAACTGTTATACAATTAATAGAAAATATTTTCTTTCCCCGACGCTTTTGGGTATTCAAGGTGGCCTCTTAGACTTACAGACTTCGCCATAACACATTCACGAAAACAATCTCAACTCCAAAACTTACCTAACAAGGATGACAAATAGATACCTCGCATAAGCCAACTATCCATTAAGTTCTCCTTCAATAATTTCCACAGGAATTATACACAAAGTATTTCCAACCACCTTCCTAGACATAGGCACATGAAAATACAGGGTATATGGGGAACAACGAAGGGAAGACATCACACCCATAGTGCGGCCTAATGTGAACTACACTTATTTCACCTTCATTATCAATTCATGTAACATCTTCAGGTAGAAAATATTGAGAATAACCCGTTCACCCTCCTAGACTCTAAATATCTGCGCGAACACCCACACTAAACCTTTGATGACCTTCAACACTTACTCTAAGATTTTCTATCATAAATTGACCATAAAATTACATATCGAATATATGTGATCACACGGTGATGCTTCCTCTTTGACACGTTTTAACCTTCAATACACAATAGATTTAATGCAAAGAGGAACAACGGAATTCAAGATTGGGCTGGAATTATTCAGGAATTCATTAGTGCGATGAGTAGAGTACTTCCTGGGGTTATATGCTATGGGACACGAAAATTACTACTAACAATGTTGACAGGGTTAATCATTGTGACGACATCAATTATTAGACAAATGAGGCATAGAGGTAACTAGCATGCATTAATTATGTTGGAACCATGTATGTGACCTGAGATAAAAAAGAAGTGGGTCTTTCTAGACATGCGATACATGGGAGGCATAATCGGAAGGATGAAATTGCTAGCATCAGTTATTCTTGGGAGGCAACGAGTCATGCAAGGGATAGTAACAATTGTTCCTTTCCATATATGCCTTGCCCGACAATAGTAAGCTCTAAGGAGAAGTGGTCAAGTATATTACACCGATTTCCTCCTTGAGTGTAAGGAAAGCCAGTCTAGCTCCAAATGGTAAGATTCTTGTAACATGGATGCGATAGAGATTTCAAAAGAAATACACAAAGTTGAATTACACTCTTAACATTAACTGGCACAAGGAATCTATGCCACAAGCCCATGATGATGAAAAAAGAAGTAAAACGCTTATGAGATTATCATAATTCAAAAAAATTAACCCTTCCCGATAAGTGACCCTATATGAGATAACTAAAGATATGACAACTTGTCTTCCATATCGATATGCTCATGATATGTGAAAAAATCTGAAAGAATCTAATCTCAACCTTTCACGAATTAAACCACATAGCTAGGACATATTAATATTGGGATGAAATCATGTATTGGTTAGAGGGGTTCTAATGGTTAACATGATGATCCGGGGAGAAAGACAAATACAACTCCTATCCACCCATTGAGGTGGAATGCCAATGATAGCAAAACTCCCGTACATGACAAGGACCTAGTCCATGATTCTAGAAGTCGAGTGTGTAAAGAAAACGAAACCAAATGAGACAGTATAAAATAATCATGGAAGGTTTGCAGATGTTCATAATGAGTTCTCCATGGATTTGGACTTGAGAAGTCCCCAGATGCTACTGAAAGACAGGAGAATCATGAGAAGTAGACATTGTGCTATGATAAACCCCAAAGGTGCATCTGGTCTTGACAGAGAGCCTATTTAGGGTCCTTATAATAAAGGAAATGTTATAGTGACACATAGAAGGACACGTTCTCTCATAGTTACCGAACAATTGTTGGGAAACTAGCAGAGTGAGTTTGCTAGCTAAGGAACACAATTAACACATGTTGTGGGGGTATAAAGAGAAAATATACATTTAATACGAGTTGGACATGATTTTGCTATATTAACTCCCAAACTGCAATACAGGACTACGTCACGGGCAACCACAATACTAGGAACAAAGTGAGCTACTTACTGTGGGATGATCAAAGTGGACATGAAAGTCATACTGAGATGGGCAAAAAAAAGGAAGATCTTCCTATGGTGGATTTGCAAAACCTCAAATTTCTCAGAAATTATATATGGGCAAGCAATCACTTCAATCGATATCTACACCTATGATACTCTCATGTTACTAGACACTGAAAAGGTTTCATGATGATACTCAAAAAAGAGCTTAGTGACTGTTCAAACCATAGAAGCCATATACACCAGTGAGAAAAAGAGTGACTCGAGAAGGAACACGACACTGGGATGCATTACATGGAAGGTGACACCACATAGATAAACTTTACGATGGTGAATGCATAGGCACAAGTGAGCAGATGTTGTCCATTAAACCAAAAAAAGATTATGTAAGAAATTCATCGTGTATAGTCCCTTGTTGAGAATTTAGGAAAGAAAGTGGGAAGTACTAATCCTAGAGTTATAACTCAATAGAAGGACATAATTATAGAACTTAATTCCACAACAGGATGTAAATAAGAGAATTTGTGATAGAGTGGATTCACAAATAATGCGTCTCGTTCAGAGAGTAGGTGCATGCAATGTCTTATGACACAACATCTTGTCAATACCATATTTATTAGAATTCCTCAATGTGGATATACATATACAAGATGTAAAATTGTCGTGTTTTTCATAATGATGTACTAAGGAGTGACTTACGTGGTGACTTTAGGTTGATAGGGCAATAACTTAATCGATGCCCCTTGACTCCACATCCCTAACGTACATTGGTAAAATACTGATATACTACATGATCTGGTGGTGTAGTGACATTAATAGGAACAAGGGTACTCCCCTTAGCAACAAGTTCTACCAATCCCTCCATTGCTCGATACATTCTCATAAAAAAACTCTTGGGCAATCTCCCTCAGATTCAATGGTGGGGTCATTCTCTCCTTACTGGTTCAAACTCGTGGATTATGGTATCAAGGTTTATCACCTTGAGAATAAGACATAGCGAGGAAATTAGCTGCCTATCTTGGGCCCTACCGCACGATCTGGAGTATCAAACAAGAGTGAAATTCCTAAATGTTCAAATATCCTCACAATTATAGATGTGGTCGACAACACACCAATAAGGACTCTACTAGACACGGCTCTGAGACATCCTGGGACACTTAAAAACCTTAGGCTCAGATACCAAGTTTGTCACGCCCCAAAAACCGAGGAGCGAAACCGGCATTCAACCGAGTAAACCCGACTGAGAAAGCTTGTTAGGTTTCATTCTACCCAGACTAATTCATGAATAAAGAGGATATGAACTCCATTAATCATACTTTATAAATATTTCATTAACAACTTCCATTTTTTTCCATTAGCAGTTTCAACCATAATATCCAAAATATTACAATTTTTATAGATATGATGAAAATCATATTTTCCAAATACCGATATTTCTGATTTACTTTCCAATATCAAACACCACCCAAAACCTGTCTATGTAGGCTCTTAATACAACTGAAGAGTAATGTAGAAATGCCGAAAACAAGGCTTCAGTTATACCTTAAAATACAAATTACATGAAAAACAAATGATACAGGACCCCAAAATGAAGTGGGGCTCACCAAGTCGGCCGAAAAGAGGATGCGCCACTAGCTGCGACCAACACTGACTGCTATGGAACTACCCACATCCATTGAAAGACGTAGCGTCCCCGGCCAAAGGAATGTTAGTATTGTCGAATGGTACTAGTACGAAGAGCTAAACACTAACCTTAATAGAATGAACCGTGAAACAAAGAGAAGGCAGTAATAATAATCGACATGAACTTCATAGAATTACAAAAGAAACACCAAGTAAGGATCACATAGTTTCCGATTAAATTTCCATCTTTTTAGGTTGATAGTCTTAGTGCCAAGTTCCACAACTCACAATGCCACCGTGTTTTTACACGGTGTCCAGTCTCGGCCCAACCATCTAAGCCATCCCAAGTGAGACATATTCAAATCCACAATGATAATCACTAATCCAACATAAGTGCCACCATATGTACGGCATGGTGTCCGATCTTGGCCCAATCGGCTAAGAATCTCACTTGAGACATAACCTATTTCAATTGTTCACTCAATTCACATTTCTTTCCCATCTTTCATTACATGGTACGAACAACCCCATTTATTAAGTAGTTCTTGGCACTTGGACTCATTTTACAATTCAAACACTTCCATTTTTATACGTTCAAATAACAGTATCAATCATGTAAATAAGTCCGATCACATAATGCGTTGCACACATAACGGGAGGGAGCTTCGGAAGAATCGTAATCACATGGAGGCCTCTCATAACAATTAGGTTAGCAAGGTTTTTTTGACTCTTGACACAAATCCTTAACCTTTCTTAACACATATTACTCACTTCAAACATATTCTCGAAAGCATGATGACATGGTAAACATTTAGAACAATTGTAGAACATAAATCTTTTCAACACATCACATTAAAGCAACCAATTCTACTGTGATCAAGTCAGGAACATGCACCAAATATTCGGACACCAGAGTTAGCCATACATACCTCAATAGATCTTTTAAGCAAATTATACTTTTAGAAGTCATTTTAAGATAGTTGAGTCGAGGCTCATTTTATAATCTGTTCATATATTTCCTTCTTTCATAGGTATCACTAGGCACATTTATAAACATTATCCACACTCTATTTCCCAGTTTATTTAATTCATTTTCAAACATCTTTATAGTTTATCAACCACCAGACATACTCAATCAAGACATTTAGTACGTATACGAGAGGATAGGAGTATTAAGCATATCGAGTTTTCTTTACCTAATCGGTGTACCTATTTTAATTTAAACAACTCAAAGCCATACCATTTTACTACGCAACCCATACTTTAAACATCCATCGTTCAATACAAGGCTCTTTTGGAATGATCAAATTTATGAGTTTATAGTGGATAACCCTGAATGAAGAAATTAGAGATTTTGAGCCGGTCATAGTTTAACTTACGGAAACATTATGGAGTTTAATTCCTAGAGAGAAAGTTTAGCCAACATACCTGGGTTAGCTTTCCTTAAGTTACTACAAAGCACCAACACCTCTAGCGATAATAATCTATATGAAGGTAGCGAAAATTGATTAATAATTAGAAATACTCGCCATGGTGTAACTCTCTTAGGAATTTCATCAAACACCTAGTATGTGAAATAGACTACAAGGTTATACAATGGAAATTCCTTCTTCCCTCAACCAATTCAACAAGAAAAACCCCAAATAGTTTATTAATTCCACATACTATAACTTAGTGTCACATGCATGGCTCATTTCTAACCCTACAATATATTCTTGAACTCTTAATCTCTTATATGAAATCTTAGAAGTAGGACTTACCCGTAAGGATAGTGAGATAGAGATTAGCTTCCTTGATTCTTGTGAATATTTTGTAAGATCGGATGATTAGTGTCACACCCCAAAATCGAGGGACGAGACCGGCGCCTAACCGAATGAACCCGGTCAAGCGAACCTGATTTGCCTTTCCTATCCCACGCGTTACCCCGTGATTTCAATATACATTATTCATGTGAAATAGCCATTTATAACTTAGCATAATCTTACAACTTGAATTCATTTCTACCTTTTTTATCATTACCAACATATGATACCAAACACTTACAAGAATACACACAACATTTACCAACGTGGATCACGATTACGAACCGTACCATTACTTACCCAAAATAAATTACCCACATTGTGTCTACGGTGCCTCTATGATTAAAAAATATTTGTATAATATTTTTCGGCAACAAGGCCGCGACTATACCTTACACTACACCATAAACTCAAAATAAGGCGACATGAGCCACACGTGGCCCCAGGAGGAAGTGGGGCTCACCAGAACAGCTGAAAGAAAGGAGAGGGGCACTACTGATGGTGGGTTGAATTAACTGCTGTAGAACCACCTACATTCATATAAGAAAATGTAGCGCACCGGGCAAAAGGGACGTTAGTACTGTAGAATAGTACTAGTATGTATGAACAAACTTTATCCCATGTACAATCAAACAATACACAAGTAATAAACAGTAATAGACCCAAATCAATCAATGCACGTGGAAAGAAGCAACCAAAATCAACAAGTTTCACAATCTCTCCCTTTCCCTTTTCAACATCACCATATTCAAGAGTTTCCCAGATTTTCATTTCGATAGTGATAACGATCACATTCCATCCTTATTACCTCGGCCTCCCTTACTACCTCGACCACCCTTATTACCTCGGCCACCCTTATTACCTCACATCTCATTATCTTTATTAGTTCGTGTTCCGGCGCGCAACCCCATCCCACCCGACAATCATATTTCGTAACAACAACCACAAATAATCAAATCACAAGAATTCTACCTTTAAAGGAACACAAGTTCATATCAACAATTCGCTATTTGAGCTCATGGAACAATGACTCTCACCAAGCAGTAATTCATGTACACGGTGTTACCATAATCGTTCAACTCATTTACATCATTTCACAATACCCTTTTTCATTACTTACCACACATATTTTTTAGCCATCATATACATTCCCACACTTGGGCACATTAACATTCTTTCATTAATTAACACATACTTTCATATCAATACCCTCGAGCTCCTACGAGCTTTGCACATAATAAGGTAGGCACATCAAAACACCTTTCAAAATCTCATATAGCGGCCGTAGTATAGCAATCAACTAAGACGATCAGAGAATAAAATCTTACGTCTCAGCACATTTGAACAATCAATTCACGTATTTTCAAACAAGGTACTCATATCGTATACTCGGACCCAACAAGAGGATTCTACAAAGGTTAAAGTTAGCCATATATACCTAGGGTCAAAATCCCCTTTTAACTTTTACTCAAAAATCACCGAACCGACTAGTACCGTCAATCCAGTTCACAATTAAACATATTCAACTCAGAATTATAAATCATGCATACAATTTGAACTCTTTTAAGCATTTTACCGAATGCTATGTGACCCCATTAGATCACCACCCCTTATTTGCGAACTTTACCCCAATCCACTTCCTCTTACTAGATTATGGACATTAATGAGCATGCATTCAAGGTATCAACTTATATTTTCAAGAATCAATTCATGAGAGTCCCATTTTGTTTAAATCATGAAAACTAATGAAAAAGAGGTTTGGGGATTCTTATCTATTAGAATGAAGAAGAATATGATTACTCGAAATTTCCAGGCCTGAGTGACTTTGAAAATCCAATTGATAAAGATGAAGCTTTCTCTCTCAAGAACCCTCTCTCCCCTCTCTCTAATTTTGTTCGGAAGATGATTAAAAATGAAGAGGAGGGGTGTTTTAATGATCTGGGGTCGGGTTTTAAAATTAGAAAAATAGGAGAGCAGAATCAACCGCATAATGGCCCGCAAGATGGGAAAAAATTTAAAACACATTGTGCAGGTATGCGACCATTATGCGATCCGCATACACATTATGCGGTCCGCATACATATTATTCGATCCGCATACACATTATGTGATTGCATAACCTCCCTCACCAAAATCAATGGGCAAGAATGCGATAACTATGCGGTCCGCAGAACCAATATGCGATCGCATTTTGGATCGCATAGTTATCCTCAAATTGGGCAGTGATTCTGCCCATGTATGAGACCATTATGCGGTCCGCATACATGTTATGCGATTGCATAGTGCGTCGTATAACGCCAAAATTTCGGGAAAATTCATCTTTCGAATTCCGGGGTACTTTTTACTCAAATAGGTCCGTTTTAAAAATTTCCACAATAAAACAACTCGGGGACTCATTCAGGCATTATTTTAAACAAGAAAATTTTACGGGTCTTTACATTCTCCCCTCCTTAAAAATCATTCATCCTCGAATGAGGATTTTGGAAAGCAATTAGTTTTGAAAGCATGATATGAAACTTCCAGATTTTCACTAACTCCAATATTTCAGAAAAATTTCGCCAGAGTTCCCTTTGTGATTAGACCTATCTACCTGTTAGAGAGCCCCCGAAACACATTTTCAAGCACTATTACACAGATTTAATGACCCAATAACTCATACACAACGTTGTTACCTCAACAATTTGCAAATATTCAATCATTTTAACTACACATAGCTCCTTCTTCTTATACCACAAATTTTCATATGATTCACATTCTTGCACATAACTTGGTCATTTTAATGAGTCCCATACAACCCAATCACCCCAATATACCATATTCATTTCAATTAATCATTACCAACCTACATTTCTATTAATCACTTACCTAACACATACGTTCCACAACTTTCATGTACTTCAAGGGTTGCACACTACCGAAATAGTAACAACGGGTTCAGTTTTAGCACACATTGGGAAATTACAACAACAAGGTAATTAAGGGAAGATGGGGTGCTTTCGCACAAAACTGAACATAAAATATAACTTGCTTAGAGATGACAGTTCGGACGAACACTACTAGACTTATTCAAAAAAATGGGGGTATTTTCCTTTCATCTCATTTTTCGCTTCCCACGTGGCTTCCTCAACGTGCTGACTTCGCCACAATACTTTAACCGAAGAAATTTCTTTGTTCCTCAATCTACGAACTTGTCTATCAAGAATAGCAACTAGAACCACTTCATAC
Source organism: Nicotiana knightiana (assembly GCA_005239525.1). NCBI lineage: Eukaryota > Viridiplantae > Streptophyta > Magnoliopsida > Solanales > Solanaceae > Nicotiana > Nicotiana knightiana. The sequence goes on from ML425087.1 coordinate 31,073, forward strand.
GATAACTTTTCATTAACCTCAATAGTCTCAACTGGAACGATGGTTGATGGATCTCCAACTACTTTCTTCAACATAGACACGTGGAACACCGGGTGCACTAATGAAAATTCAGGGGGTAATTCCAACCTATAAGCCACTTGTCCTATCCTTTTAGCAATCTGATATGACCCGACATACCTTGGGCTCAATTTCCCTTTCTTCCCAAACCGCATCACTCTCTTCATGGGAGATACCTTCAAGAAAACCCAATCATCTACTTGGAATTCCAATTCTCTTCGACGAACGTCCTTATAGGATTTTTGACGGCTCTGAGTGGCTTTCATCCTCTCTTGAATGACTCTGACTTTTTCCAACACCCGGTGCATAAGATATGGCCCTAACAATTCTACTTCACCAACCTCGAACCACCCAACTAGAGATCTACACCTTCTTCCGTAAAATGCCTCAAATGGGGCCATCTGAATACTGGCGTGAAAGCTGTTATTGTAAGCAAATTTTATAAGCGGTAAATGATCATCCCAACTACCCTTAAAGTCCAACACACAAGCTCGTAACATATCTATAAGCGTCAGGATAGTTCACTTTGCCTGACCATCTGTCTGCGAATGAAAAGCTGTGCTGAGATTTACCTGAGTACCCAAACTTTGCTGAAAATTCCTCCAAAAATTAGCTGTGAACTGGGCTCCTCGATCTGAGAAAATAGAAACTAGAGTACCATGGAGCCTGACTATTTCCTTGATAACAACTGAGTATACTATTCTGCAGTTTCGGTGGACTTGAATGGAAAGAAATGCGCCGACTTCGTGAGTCAATCCACTATCACCCAAATCGAGTCAAACCTACATGGAGTGTGAGGTAACCCCACCACAAAGTCCATATTGATCATCTCCCATTTCCACATCGGTATTTCCATAAGCTGCATCAATCCACCGGGCCTCTAATGTTCGGGCTTCACTTGCTGACAATTTGAACACTTAGCCACAAAGTACGCCACAACCCTCTTCATACCATTCCACTAATAAATTTTCTTGAGATCGTGATACATAATCGTAGAACCTGGGTGTACGGAATACCTGGAGTTATGAGCCTCTGCCATCACCCTTTCCCGGAGATCATCCATATCTGGAACATATAACCTCTCTTGACACCGCAGGACACAGTCATCATTGCCGAGTGAGAATGCTGAAGTCTTGTGATTCAAAATTGCTTCCCTCAAGTGTGCCAAAGCCGAATTCCTGAATTGCTTTCCCTTGACTTTAGCTACAAGCGACGATTCTGCTCTATTACGCACCAGGACATCCCCTTCGTCTGAGGTTTAAAGACAGACCCACAGACTAGCCAACTGAGGAACTTCCCGAGCCAAAAGCCTCTGTCCCGCTTCCAAATGTGCCAAGTTGCACATGGATTTCTGACTAAGAGCGTCGGCTACCATATTTGCCTTCCCTGGGTGGTACAAAATATTCATATCATAGTCCTTAAGAAATTCTAACCACCTCCGCTGCCTTAAGTTCAACTCCTTCTGCTTGAATAAATACTGATGACTCTTGTGGTCTGTGAAAACATCCACGTGGACCCCATAAAGATAATACCGCAAGATTTTTAATGAAAACACAACCGCCGCGAGCTCCAAATCATTCGTGAGATAATTCTTCTCGTGATTCTTGAGCTGCCTTGAAGCATACGCTATGACTTTACTACATTGCATCAACACACACCCCAAACCAACCCTTGAAGCATCACAATAAACCACAAATCCCTCTGAACCTTCTGGCAAGGTCAACACTAGTGCCGAAGTAAATCTCGACTTTAATTCCTGAAAACTCTTTCCACATGCATCGGCCAACTGAAAGTTAATTGCTTTCTACGTCAGATTAGTCAATGGGGAGGCGAAAGTAGAGAATCCCTCCACGAACCTCCGATAATACCCAGCTAGACCCAAGAAACTGCGAATCTCTGTCGGGGTCGTTGGCCAAGGCCAATCCTTTACCGCTGCAATCTTTTGGGAATCAACCTGAATCCCTTCCCTGGAACTAACATGGCCCAAAAAGGTGTTTGATTCTAGCCAAAACTCACATTTTGAAAGCTTTTCATACAATTGGTGTTGATGAAGAGTCTGCAGAACTGCCTTGAGGTGATTAGCATGATCCTCCTGACTCCGTGAATAAACAAGAATATCGTCAATGAAGACAATCACGAAGGAGTCGAGAAACAGTTTGAAAACCCGATTCATAAGGTCCATAAAAGCTTCTGGGGCGTTGGTTAGCCCAAAAGACATTACCAAAAATTCGAAGTGCCCATAACGAGTCCTGAAGGCAGTCTTAGGAATATCCTGCTCCATTATTTTTAACTGATGATACTCGGACCGAAAATCAATCTTTGAGGAGAACTTAGCACCTTGCAACTGGTCGAACAAATCATCTATCCGAGGCAATGGATACTTATTCTTGATGGTGACCTTGTTTAGCTGCCGATAATCAATACACATCTGAAATGATCCGTCTTTCTTTCTAAAAAAAAGAATCGGCGCGCCCCAAGGCGAATCACTTGGCCGAATGAAACCTTTTTCTAATAGATCTTTCAATTGTTCTTTCAACTCCCTTAATTATTCTGGCGCCATCTTGTAAGGTGGAATAGATATTGGCTGTGTATCTAGCAATATATCAATCCCGAAATCGATCTCCCTATCTGGTGGAATCCTAGGAAGCTCGTCCGGAAACACTTCAAGAAACTCGTTCACAACCGGCACGGACTCAGGGGTAGGCACCTCTGAAGTGGCGTCCACAACCCAAACCAAATGATAGATGCACCCTTTCCTGATCATTTTTGAGGCCTTAAGGTAGGAAATAAATCTACCTCTTGGCGCAACATTATTCCCCTCCCACTTGATGACTGATTCATTAGGAAACTCGAGCCTCATAATTTTGGTTTGGCAGTCGAGTTTAGCAAAGCACGAATAGAGCCAATCCATCCCAATAATTACATCAAAATCTACCATTCATAACTCAATAAGATTGCCGTGGTATCCTGACCACGCACCATGAAAACACAATCTCTATAGACTCGCACGGCTGCAATAGAATCGCCAACCGGAGTCAACACAAAGAACGACTTGTGAAGCTGTTCGGGTTCTATCCCAAAACTTGTGCAATAAATGGAGTAACATATGACAAAGAAGACCCGGGATCAATAAGAGCATAAACATCATGTGACTGGACAGTCAGTGTGACCACATCTGGGGAAGCTTCCGCATTCTGGCGACCATGCAAAGCATAGAACCGACTGGGTCTCCCTCGATCTCGTGCTCCACCCCTAACTGTACCGCGCCCTGCTGGAGCTGGAGGGCGTGCCAAAGATGTAGCAGCTGAAGAGCCGGATGGCTGAGCAAGACCCACACTCGTGCCCTGACTGGGTGCGCGGCAGTCTAGCTGGATATGGCCTCTCTCTCCATATCTATAGCATACCAGAATATCCAAGTAACAAGGCTCAGTATGAAATCTCCCACACATAGGGCATGGGACCCTCCGCTGCTGCTGGAACCTCCCACCGGAATGACACGACTGATGGAACCTCCTGCTATATGAACCGCGTCTAAAACGACATCCCTGCTGATAATTGTGCTCTGATGGCGACGAACTGGCTGAGGACTGAGCATATGACTGAGATGGCTCTGATGATCCTCTCCCAAAGGTTGATCTCACATCTCCAACTGAGCTCCTAGTGTTTGATGCGAGACTAAAATGCATAGTTTAATATGTGATATACCTTACATTTGAGGTGCATTAATGATAAAAATATACTTTTTATGTGCTTAGTAGAGTTTATTTTATGTGTAGGTGAATTGGAGATGGAAACGGAGCTAAAGGGATGCAAATATGTCGAAAATACGCAAAAGGAGACACCTGGGCAGTAGCCGGGCATTTGCCTCCTAAAGCCTGACCCTACCTGGCGTTAGGGGGGCGTTTACCCCATAAGGGCAGGCTTCCCCTGGCGTTAGGGGGGCGTTAGGGCCCAAACTCCAGGCCTGCCCTGGCCTTAGGGGTGCGTTAGAGCCCAAACGCCCGGGGTCCCCAATTTCGGCCAAATCCGAGTTTTGACAAGTTAAGTGTTTCCCGGTCGAAATAGAAGTCTCCTACATAGTTAGGGTTCGCCCTAAACATATAAATAGACACCAAATAACACAATTTGAGAAGACGGAAGAGATTCAGAAGGATTTCGAAGGATTCAACAAGAAAACACCATATAAGTGACAAACATTGATTTCTACATCTAGTATTCATTACTTTGTATTTCTATTATTCAATTTCTTTTAGTTTTGATTCTCAATAACATGAATAGCTAAGTTCTTTAGTCTAGGGTTTGGTAGAACCCGTTGGGGATGAATTCATTGTGATATTAATATATTTTGGTTGATTAATATCTTTTTCTTCAACTACGTTCTTATTATAGTTGATTGAAAGGGCCCTTGATTAACTATTCCTATTTATTATGTATCTACTTGAGAGAGAGTGCATATTTAGGTAGTTTCTTGAACAACACCACTCCCGGAGTATAGACGAAAGTCATAACCGAGGGTTTAGAGGTTATATTAGAGATAACGATACATCGGGTGCAATTTAAAGTTAACTGTATTGCGATCTAGCTAGCGTAACTTGAGAGAGTGCGTTTAGTAAATTATTATAATTACTGTAGAGAGATTTATGATAGTTAGAGCGTTCATGATTGACAGAGATAGCCAATTAAACTATAAGATATATCCAAGGAAGAATTCACCAACGGGGGAAACCATAANAATACAAAATTCTGAAACATAGTCAATTTTCTTTAAAATTTTCGTTTTCACATTGAACGTTTAACGTTTGCTAAGTGTTGCAGGTGCATGCCTAAAAACTTATCGAGGACTAGGGAATTAATTGAAGCCTTATCAGACCCAGAGAATGTTTTCAGGGCCATAAACCAGACCAACCGCAAAAGCAAACATCAACCACAAATTGAACAAATTGAAACCGACATGGAAGATCAACACAACCGAAATAATCATGGGGATGATGTGGCCAATCGCTCAAATAGGGGCAGAGGCTCCTTTATATGACTGGGCACAACCCACAGCTGAGAATTTGGCCACGGCGATACTGGTTCCTCAAATACAGGCCGAGTCCTTTCAGATTACAAATAATATGCTGCACCTATTGCAGAACAAAGGGCTATTCTCAGGGTCGTACATTGAAGACCCCCAGCAGCATTTAAAGAACTTCCTGTCAATCTGCAAAACTCAAAGGCAGCCAAACGTCACTCAGGAGGCAATAAAATTGTTGTTGTTTCCATTCTCAGTGACTGGTGCTGCCCAGACTTGGCTTAACTCACTCCCCATCAACTCCATTACTACATGGGAGGAGTTAGTCAAGCAGTTCGTGAACAAGTTTCATCCACCCAACAAAACTGCTCAACAAATTGATGAAATCTTGAGCTTTAGACAGAAACCAGTGGAAACATTACAAGAGACATGGGAAAGATTTAAGAGTATGCTGGTTATCTGTCCACATCATGGCATTCCTGAGCAAATGTTGGGGCAGCGTTTTTACATGGGTTTGGCTGATACTGTGAAAGCAAATGTTGATGCTTCAGCTGGTGGAGCATTCCTGAGCAAATCGTGGAGAGAGAGCCAAATCTTACTTGATAAAATGGCACAGAATTCAGGATGGACAACAAGGAATGCACCCATTACTCCTGTAGTTCATTCAGTGCCATTCGATCCATCTAATACCATTGCAGAGAACGTGGCCACCTTGATAACACAAATGAGTATCCTTACTAAGAGGGTAGAAGAATCGGGACAGAAACAGCAGGTGCACATCGTTGACACAACCAATGGGGGCTTGTGCACATCTTACATTAGTCAACCAATTGGTAATCACTGGAATACAGAAAGCCATCACCCCCCTTACCCAGAAAATATGAATTATGTGTCAAATTATGGAAGCCAGAGACAAGGGGG
>ML425087.1:37199-62520 GCA_005239525.1 Nicotiana knightiana
GCAGAATTGGGATCAGCAAGTCCAACCATATAGGCCACCTCACCAATAGCAAAACAGTGGAAATATGGGTGTCAGGGGACCGCAAGGTAATGCAGCAACATTTCAGAGGCCACTGGGTTATAATCATCAGAATCAGCAACAATCTTACTACCCTCCTCAACAACAACAAGGGGGAATGCAAGAAGATGGGTTTGCCAGGTTAGAAGCGATGATGCAACAGGTAATTGGGTCAAATGCAAAAATCAGTGAGAGAGTAGATGTTCATGATGCAACTATTAAAAATATTGAAGTACAGTTGGGGCAGATATCAATGGCGGTGAACAATCAGCCTCATGGAACTTTACCTGCAGATACTCAGGTAAATCCTATTTACCAGGTTCCAAGGCAGCTGATGGCAGTGACTCTTCGCAGTGGCAGAGAATTAAATGTGGATCTAGAAAGGGCTCATGAAAGCAGGCAGACTGAAACATTGGTACCCATGCAGGTTGAACTTNGGCTCTCGAATTTGATTCATTACATTTAGAGAAAAGTGAGAACCTTACATGGTGGTTGAGAAAGACTAAAATGCATAGTTTAATATGTGATATACCTTACATTTGAGGTGCATTAATGATAAAAATACACTTGTTATGTGCTTAATAGAGTTTATTTTATGTGTAGGTGAATTGGAGATGGAAACGGAGCTAAAGGGATGCAAATACGTCGAAAATACGCAAAAGGAGACAGCCGGGCGTTTGCCCCCTAAAGCCTGACCCTACCTGGCGTTAGGGGGGCGTTTACCCCATAAGGCCAGGCAGCCCCTGGTGTTAGGGGGGCGTTAGGGCCCAAACGCCAAGCCTGCCCTTGCCTTAGGGGTATGTTAGAGCCCAAACGCCCGGGGTCCCCAGTTTTGGCCAAATCCGAGTTTTGACGAGTTAAGTGTTTCCCGGTCGAAATAGAAGTCTCCTACATGGTTAGGGTTCACCCTAAACATATAAATAGACACCAAACAACACAATTTGAGAAGACGGAAGAGATTCGGAAGGATTTCGAAGGATTCAACAAGAAAACACCATAGAAGTGACAAACATTGATTTCTACATCTAATATTCATTACTTTGTATTTCCATTATGCAATTTCTTTTAGTTTTTATTCTCAATAACATGAGTAGCTAAATTCTTTAGTCTAGGGTATGGTAGAACCCTTTGGGGATGAATTCATTGTGATATTAATATATTTTGGTTGATTAATCTTTTTTTGTTCAACTACGTTCTTATTATAGGTGATTGAAAAGGGCCCTTGATTAACTATTACTATTTATTATGTATCTACTTGAGAGAGAGTGCATATTTATGTAGTTTCTTGAACAACACCACTCCCGGAGTATAGACGAAAGTCATAACCGAGGGTTTAGAGGTTGGATTAGAGATAACGATACCTCGGGTGCAATCTAAAGTGAACTGTATTGCGATCTAGCTAGCGTAACTTGAGAGAGTGCGTCTAGTAAATTATCATAATTACTTGAGAGAGATTTATGGTAGATAGAGTGTTCATGATTGATAGAGACGATTAATCAAGCTATAAGAAGTATCCGAGAAAGAATTCAACAAGGAAGAATTCACCAACGGGGACCCTTTATTATCATTGTTTATATTATATTGTTAGTTAATTGCTAATTTATTATTTTGTTATTAGATTTAGTAAACATCACCAATTGATATTCAAAAGTCTTGAGAAAAGTGATTAAGTAACAGTTTAGTATTTTATAGACTCAATTGATACGTAAATTCCCTGTGGGATCGACTTTGGGCGTAATACCCCGGATTATATTTGCAACGCCCGCTTAGTCTTCTACAAGACATAGTTGAGCGTGATCAGTGTTGCCCACTGACCAGGCCCTACTACTACTATCTCTCCCCATCCTTATTTTCAATTTCCGAGCCTTTGCAGCATGGGCGAATCCCACTATTTTCCCGTAATTCATATCTGAATGCAAGGCAGCTGTAGCAGCTTCATTAATAACCAAAGGACCAAGGCCATGAACAAACCGACGAACTATAGCCTCCATAGTCGGCATCATGTGAACAGCATATTTGGACAACCGCACGAACTCCATATGATTCTCCCACACAATCATGTTGCCCTGCTTAAGGACCTCGAACTCTATAGCACGGGCTGTCATAGTCTCGGCAGGCAAGAAATGATCTATGAAGGCATCAACAAACTCATCCCACCTTACCGTATGGCTCCCCTCCCCATGAAAACTCTCCCACATTTCAAACAATGAATATGCCGCTCCCTTCAGACAATAGAAAGCCAACTCAACCCCCTCTATCTCAGTAGCCATCATAACTCGGAGGGTCGTGTACATCTTATTAATGAACTCATGAGGGTCATCCTCTGGGTCGGTGCCTGTGAACTCTGGAGGGGCTAACCACGGAAACTGGTTGACCTTGGAACCCGATGAATCCCCTTGTTCACTAGAGGATACAGGGGCATCATTTGATCTTTGGGCCTGGGAGGCCACTAACTGGGTTAACATCTAAATAGCTCCCCTGAGGTCCCCATCACAAATACCGGGACCGGAAGATGGGACCAAAGAAGGATCACGAACATCAGCGGGAGGGACTGTAGCACCCTCCGCTAGAGGAGGAATAGGAATATCCTAGCCTGGGATGGAAGAGTCAGGCCGATTCAGGGACGGGGAATTATTCTCACCCGCACCATCAGATAAAGAATTCACGGCCACTTCTGGGGTGGCAGTGGCCTCTAGGCCGAGTCGAGCTTTCTTCATGGATGCCATTTTTTGAAAATAAAAAAAAAGCACGAGTTAGGGATAAATAACCTCACCTTCCACCACATCGCAAGATATAGAATAGCAATAAAAGGGTACTTTCCTAAATGTCCATGCAGCACCCTAATTATAGATGTGGTCGACAACACATCGATAAGAAGGGCTCTACTAGACACGGCTCCGAGACATCCTAGGACACTTTTAAAAACGTAGGCTCTGCTACCAAGTTTTTCACACCCCAAAACCGAGGGACGAGACCGGCACCTAACAGGGTGAACCCGGTCGAGCGGACCTGGATTGCCTTTCCTACCCAACGCATTTCCCCCGTATATACAATGCACCATATTCTTATGAAATAACAAATTAGGAATTAAGTGTGGATTTACAAACTTATGTTCATTTCTCTTTTAGCATTTCAACAATTCGATTCTCAAAGCATGCATAATACATACATAACTTTCCAATACGGACCACTATTTCCGAATACGTACAGTGACTACCCAAAATACATATATACACCCACATCATGTCTACAGAGCCTCTACGAATACTAGGAATTTATACAATACTTTGCCGGCACCAAGGCCCCGGCTATACCTTACAACACATAATAGACTCAAAATAGATGGCGAGTGGGGCTCACCAGTACTTGCTGAAAGATAAGGAGGAGGCACCACTAATGGCGAACTGAGCTACCTGCCATGGACCCACCTACATCCATATAAAAGATGTAGCGCCCCCGGCCAAATGGACGTTAGTACTGTGGAATAGTACTAGCATGTATGAGCAAATCACTCAATGTAATATCAAGAAATGCACAAATAGAAAGATGTTAAAGGAATCAAAACATAGTGCACATTGATATACCAACAAGTACAATTGGGAGCCTTACAGATTCTAATTTCAACAAAATCACATTTCAGCTTTATTACATTCCGTTGCAGCGTGCAACCCGGTCCCACCTTACATTTTACACTTCACCCTTGTTACCTCTCCACCCTTATTACTTCGTGTTGTGGCGTGCAATCCGATCCCACCGTACAATATTACACTTCGCCCTTATTAACTCTCCATCCTTATTACTTCGTGTTGCGGCGTGCAACCCGATCCCACCGGACCATCACATTTCATAGCAGACAATAACAACCCATAATTCAATCACAGGGCTTCATATCATCAAGAGTACAATTTCATAACACCCAAACAATCATGTGTTCACAATAGTATTTATCATCCATTAATTCAACCACAAAGGTATTCATCAACAAGAATATAAATTCATTACAACCAACAATCCATATGAAGGTAAACCACAATAAACCCTGCCAACAATGAGTCATATACAATATTTCCATGGTCATTTAGTTCAATTAGATCAATTCACAATTCCCCTTCATCACTTGTTACATAGCCCTTATCACTTAGATACATTTACATATTTGAGTTTGTTGTCATTCTTTCATACCAACATACTCAAGCATTTAACGACCCTTGCACATGTTAGAGTAATCACATAGAAGTCACCTCCCACTATCTAACTTATCACGATAATCGACTAAGACAAATCAGAGAATGCAATCTCACACCTCAACAAAATCGGGCAATCAATTCACATATACTCAGCAAGAAACTCATACCAAATGTTTGGACACCAACAAGGTGACTCCACGAAGATTAAAGTTAGCCATACATACCTCAAAGATATTTTTCTTAAGTTATACCATACATCAACACCTCTAGCAATAACAATCTATAACAAGATAGCAAAAATCGATTAATAATTAGGAAGATTACCCATGGAGTAACTCTCTTAGTAATTTTATCAAACACCTAACATGCGAAGTAGACGACAAGGTTTAAAAATGGAAATTTCTTCTTCCCTCGCCCAAATTTTAACATGAACTACCCAAATTGGTTCTTTAATATCACATACTACAACTCAGTCCCACATGCATGGCCTATTTCACTTTTTACTTTCAAGACCCAACCTATGTGTGTTTTATTCTTACACACAATCTGGGAAATTGGGGAAATAGGGTGAAGACATACCTCTTTGAGTGAAGAAGATGACAATAACTTGATTATTCCCGGGCTTGAGTAATTTTGGAAAACCAAATTGGATGATGTTGAAACCTTCTCTCTCAAGAAATCTCTTCTTTTCTCTCTATTTTTTGTCAAAAATTTGTTAAAAATGAAGTGAGAGGGTGTTTTATATAATAGGGGGTCAGGTTTAAATTTAGAAAATAGGAACCCCGACACAGAAATGAGGTCAGGAATGCGATCGCATTCCTACTATGCGGTCTGCATTCCTGTGGCATAGTTGGCCTCCAAAAGGGTCAAAATGGGAACCACACTTTCCAGGTATGCGACCAATATGCGGTCTGCATACCTGTTATGCGATCGCATAGTGCGTTACATAACCTCTCTCGCAAAACGATGGGGCAAGAATGCGACAACTATGTGGTCCGCATACCCAAGATGGTATCGCATTCCGGGCCGCATAGTTGTCCTCAATTTGGACAGGCTACTGTCCAGGTGCGCGACCACTATGCGGTCTGCATACTTGTGATGCGATCGCATAGTGCGTCGCATAACGCGCAATTTCTAGAAAATTTAATTTTTCAAGTTCTGGGATACTTTTTACTCAAAATATGACCGTTATAAGAATTTCTTCAGTTATAACAGCATAGGGACCTATTCGGGCATTATTTTAGACACAGAAATTTTACGGGTCTTTACAATGTGTCGACTCCGGTGGGCGATACTATTATTGTGGACCGTGTGTATCGGTGGTGTGTGGTATCTATTGGGGGTCAGAAGACCCGAGTGGACCTATTGTTACTCAGCATGGTCGATTTTGATGTGATATTGGGCTTTGATTGGTTATCTCCGTGTCATGCTGTCCTTGATTGTCACGATAAGACCATGACCTTAGCTATGCCAGGATTTCCAAGGGTTGAGTGGAGACGTTTTTCTAGGTATGTGCCTTGCAGGGGGATTTCCTACCTGAAGACCCATCGCATTGTTGAGAAGGGGTGTTCATCGTATCTGGCTTTTGTGAGTGATGTCATTGGTTAGACTCCCGCTACTGATTCAATTCCTGTGGTCCGTGACTTCAGACCTTGAGGGAGAAGAGATTGTATGCAAAATTTTCGAAGTGTGAGTTCTGGCTTGATTCAGTAGCGTTCTTGGGGCACGTGGTGTCTAGTGAGAGTATTCAGGTTGACCCAAAGAAGATAGCGGCAGTGCAGAGCTGGCCTAGACCATCATCAGCTACCGAGATTCATAATTTCCTTGGTTTTGTAGGGGTACTATCATCATTTCGTATAGGGGTTTTCATATATTGCAGCACCTATGACAAGACTGACCCAGAAGGGTGCTCAGTTCAGGTGGACAGGGGAGTGTGAGGAGAACTTTCAGAAGCTCAAGTCAGCTTTGTTTATAGCTCCGGTATTGGTTTTGCCTATGGGTTGAGGTTCCTATATAGTTTACTGTGATGCTTCAAGAGTTGGCCTTGGAGCAGTTTTGGTGTAAGACGGTAGGGTGACTGCCTACGCGTCCAGGCAATTGAAGTTGCACGAGAAGAATTATCCAGTGCACGATCTTGAGCTAGCAGCTATTGTCCACACCTCGAAGATTTAGCGTCATTATCTATATGGAGTGCATTGTGAGATTTTCACTAATCATCGTAGCTTGCAGCATCTGCTTAAGCAGAAGGATCTAAATTTGTGTCAGAGGAGATGGTTGGAGCTTCTCAAGGATTATGACCTCACTATTCTATATCATCCGGGGAAGGCAAATATAGTGGCCGATGCCCTGAGTCGCAGAGCAGAGAGTTTGGGGAGTCTAGCCTACCTTCCAGTAGCAGAGCGACCATTAGCACTTGATGTTTAGGGTTTAGCCGGTCAGTTGGTGAGATTGGATCTATCAGAGCCTCCGCAGTTATTGGCTTGTGTATCCTCCAGGTCGTCTCTTTATGATCAGATTAGAGCACGCCAGTATGATGATCCACACTTGCTCGTTCTTCAGGACAGGGTCCGTCGCGGTGATGCCAGGGATGTGGTTATTGGTGATGATGGGGTCATGAGGATGCAGTGCCAGATTTACGTGCCCAATATGGATGGACTTCGAGATTTGATTCTAGTTGACGCCCATAGTTCGCGGTATTCAATCCATCTGGGTGCCGCAAATATGTATCAGGATATGCGGTAGCGTTATTGGTAGAGGCGGATGAAGGGGGATATTGTTGAGTTCGTGGCTCGGTATCTCAACTGTGAGCAGGTAAAGTATGAGCACCAGAGAACGGGTGGTTTGCTTCAGAGATTAGATGTTCCAGAGTTAAAGTTGGAGCGAATCCCCATGGACTTTGTAGTTGGGCTCCCACAAACTTCGAGGAGGTTTGATGCTATATGGGTTATTGTGGATCGGCTGACCAAGTCCACACACTTCATTCATTTTGGTACTACTTATTCTTCGGAGCGTTTAGCTGAGATTTACATTAGGGAGATTGTCCGACTGCATGGGGTTCCAGTTACTATGATTTATAACAGAGGTACTCAGTTCACATCTCAGTTTTGGAGGGCCGTGCAGAGGGAGTTAAGTACTCAAGTCGAGTTGAGCACAGTGTTTCATCCTCAGACTGACGGGCAGTCGGAGCGTACTATTCAGATTCTGGAGGATACATTGTGTGCTTGTGTCATTTATTTTGGTGGTTCATGGGACCAGTTTCTGCCACTCGCGGAGTTTGCATATAATAATAGTTATCATTTGAGTATCCAGATGGCTCCGTATGAGGCTTTATATGGTAGGAGGTGCAGATCTCCGGTTGGTTGGTTCGAGCCGGGCGAGGCTAGGCTATTGGGCACAAACTTGGTTCATGATGCGTTGGGTAAGGTGAATTTGATTCAGGAGCGGCTTCGCACGGCGCAATCTAGGCAGAAGAGTTACGCGGACCGGAAGGTCCGAGATGTGTGTTTCATGGTTGGGGAGAAGGTGCTGCTCAAGGTGTCACTCATGAAGGGTGTTATGATGTTCGGGAAGAGGGGAAAGTTGGGTCCCCGATTCATTGGGCCATTTGAGGTGCTACGGAGGATTGGGGAGGTGGATTATAGGCTTGCCATGCCTCCCAGCTTATCGAGTATTCATCCGGTGTTCCATATTTCGATGCTCCGAAAGTATGTTGGTGACCCGTCTCATGTTTTGGACTCCAGCACGGTTCAGCCCGAGGGTGATATGTCATATGAGGTAAAGCCATTGGTTATTTTGGGTCGTCATGTCAGAAAGCTGAAGTCTAAGGATATAGCTACAGTGAAGGTTCAGTGTAGAGGACAGCCGGTGGAAGATTCCACCTGGAGATCGAGCGGGAGATGCGGAGCAGATATCCTCACTTATTCGAGACTCAAGGTATGTTTCTAGACCCGTTCGAGGACGAACGTTTGTTTAAGAGTGGGAGGATGTAACGACCCAGCCGGTGCTTCCGTGAGATTAGCCCCGTTTCCCCTGTTTCTGCTTTATCATATGTGGCTTAGCCTATTTATGTTGAATTGGGTCGGTTGGTTCGGGTTAGGAGTGGTCGTGGTGAGAACTGAGACACTTAGTCTCTCAAATTGGCTTAATAGTTTGAAAAGTCATTTGGGAGTTTACTTATTTTGATGTGATTTTGGTGTTCTTGTGTTGTTTTTGGTGTTTCTAAGGTTCAACTAAGTTTGAATGAGGTTATGGAATATGTTGGTATCTTTGGTTGAGGTCCCGAGGGGCTCGGGTGTGTTTCGGGTGGTTAATGGGCCAACTCTTGGCTTAAAAAACTTGGCAGATTTTTTCTGGTGTGTGTTTCTGGTTTCCTTCTATGTGATCGTGGGAGGATGTTTGCGATCGCGTAGGCCTAGCTGGGGATGACAGGATTTTTGTTATATGCGATTGTGTGGTGGAGGTCGCGATCGCGATCGCGTGAGTGTGAGGTTGTTATGCAGTGCGATGTCGTGGTGTCTTTCGCGTTCGCATAGAGTTGAAAGGCGCGTGAGTGGGCTGAGCCGTTGTTCATTGCGATCGTGTAGAGTGGTTCGCGATCACGTGTATTTATGTCCTGCTAAATCACGATCGTGTGTGTATGTCTGCGATCCGGTAGGGTAATTTGATGGAGCATCAGATTTGTTCTTCGCGATCGCGTGGAAGCTTCTGCGATCGCAGTAAAGAAAGAGGCCCGGGCAGACTATTTTTTATGTTCTAATTTCGGGGGTTCTTGGCCATAACTCAACATTCCATTAGAGAGCTCGGGAAGGACATTTTTGATGATATTTTCAGTGGCATTCTTGTGGTAAATGTTCTTCAATCATTTTTTGTTCAATTTCATGAATTTATCTTGATTTTCACCATGCAATTTGAGGAATTAAAGTAGAAAATTTTGGGAAAAATGGGAGGAAAATTTGGAAATTTCTTTTGGTGATTTGAGTGGGCAATTAAGGTAAGATTTTTGTAAATTTGGTATGGGTACACTCGTAAGGGAATGAGGATTCTAGTTTTGTAATTTTTATCGAATTCCGAGACGTGGGCCCGGGGCTCGAGTTTGGCCAATTTCGAGAATTGTGCCAAAAATTGATAGTTTTCGTTTGAGCCTTGTTCATTTAGTGTATATTGATGATGTTAATCTGGTTTTGGTTAGATTAGGAGCAATCAGGAGCCGATTCAAGGGGAAAGAGCATCGCGGATTAGTATTTTGGCCCGGGTGGAGGTAAGTAATGGCTATAAATCTTGTCCTGAGGGTATGAAACCCCGTACTTCGTATTTTTTACTATTTTAGATGGCGCACATGTCGGATGACGAGTATGTGGCGTGCACTGATTTTTAGATTGGACTTTGTCCTCTCCGCGGCAACTATTGAGTTGCATATTTTTACTCTAAATCATATGTTAAATTGTGCTCTAAAACTATTGTTATATTGGTGCTATAAGCCATGTTTGGGATCTCATGCCGACTTGTTTAGACCCCATGGGGGATTTTCTTTTTGTTGCTATTTCCCTCACTGGGTTGATTTATGATTTACACTCAGCCATCATATGTTAACTGATTTCGAAATTCAGCCTTATTTACACTATTTTGAGATATAAAATGATCTTTTTGGGTCGAGTACCCCGTTTTACTGATACGCCCGAGGGGCTTTTGAGAGTATTTGAGTGAATGAGGCCGAGAGCCTGATTGTGAGAATATGATATATCACGAGGTGGCTTGATATTAGCGCTTGGACTGAAGAAGCCCCTCCGGAGTCTATACACACCCCCAGTGAGCACAAGTACCTACTGAGTGCGAGTGCCGAGTACCGAGTGAAGAGTGATTGGGAGGCATGAATGACATTGAGGCTGCCCGAGGGGCTGATACTGAGTGACTGTGAGGTATGCTGAGTGATGTTCTGCCCGAGGGGCGATTTATGATTCATGTTTTGGCCCGAGGGGCTACTTATGATTTATTTCATTTTACACTAAATACTTCAGTTATTTTATTTCTGAAATTGATGGAAAACACATTTTTCAAAGGATTTTACTCAAGTTGGCTTCTAAGGCATGTTGATTTCATTTATATATATATATATATATATATTGTTGGAAAGAAAGGTTGTGCATATTGTGAACTGATGATTTGATTATTATGTGTTTCTTACTGCTTAGACTTGACTTATTTTCATTACTACTGAGTTGGCGTACTCACAGTACTCCCTACACCCCTGTGTGAAGATACAGGTGCTGACACCGAGCGTTAGCCATCTATTTTCTTGCGGAGCCGGAGTCGGGATATAGAGGTAGTTGTTCAGCGTCCGCAACAATCTCTGTTTTCCCTTCTTATTTTGTACCTAGTTCTTCGTTCCAGGGGTTTTGTATTATAATATTAGAATTTTTGGTATATCCCTTAGATGGTCATGACATGTTGACTCTGGATTTTGGGGATGGTTTTATACTGTTTAACTGTTTTTTTTTCTTAATGGATTCAGTAATTTTATATACGTTTATGAAATGTTCAAAATGAGTTGGGATTTTTGTCACGACCCCAAATCCCAACCGGCTGTGATGGAGGCTATCATGGGAATAGGCTAGCCAATATATCACATGATCACAATTTCTTTTAAAATCATCTCATTTCCGAAATCTGAGCATTTTATAAATATACAAAACTACTGAATAAAGAAGGTCATCATAGAACAATACTGAGATCCCCAAAACCCGGAGCCAACGTGTCATGAGCATCTACTGAAATAATAAAAAATGAACCACTATAATACAAATCTCCGAATCAAAGCTAAATACACAGGAAGGGAAAACAGAGATGTTGCGGACGCTGGACAGCTACCTCTATATCTCGCAATCCGGCTCCGCTGCGGACGATAAAGGCTAATGCTCGAGTTCTGCTCCTGAATCTATACACAGAGGTGCAGGGTGTTGTGTTAGTACACCAACTCAGTAGTAATGAAACTAAATCAGGTATGAGCAGCAAGAACCCTATAAAATCAATGTCATCAAATCACATGAGGCACATCCTTACTTTCAAATAGTATAACATAGATGTATGAAATCGTCATGCCTTAAAAATCAACTTCCGAAAACCCTTTAACAATATATATTTTTCAACAACTTCAACCGAAAGGTCATAAAAATGAAATGAATCATATAGAGTCCCCTCGGGCAAAACATATTACATAAGCTTAGAATGTAAGTAGCGGAATCATCAGTAGCCCCTTGGGAAAAACATGTATCATAATCAGCCCCTCGAGCATGCCTCACAGTCACTCATGATCAATCACTCAACACCTCACAGTCACTCATACCTCCCAATCACTCGACACTCGGCACTCGCACTCAGTAGGTACCTACGCTCACTGGCTCCGTCTTCGGAGGGGCTCCTTTAGCCCAAGCGCTAAATAAACAGCCAAATCATGGAATCAATCGCTCTCAGGCTCTCGGCTTGTCTCATATCATGAATATCCTCACAACATTGGCACTTAGCCGCACTCAGTCAGACACTCTCAACATGCCACTCGGGCCATAAGTAAAACGGGGTTCTTGACCCGAAAATAGTATTTCATTTCAAGAAAAAAGTAATATCATCAAATAGGAGTGTCAACAATTTCACAAGAAGACTGAGTGTAAAATCATAGTTTCAAGTAATGAGAATATCAGTAAAGTAGCCCCCAAGGGGTTAAAACAGATCGGCACTAGGCCCCAAACATGGCTCATAGCCCAGATATTACACAATTCTTATAGAACATAATTAACATAAGGTTTTGAGTAAATATGCACCTCATTAGTTGCCGCGGAGAGGACCTAGTCCAATCCAAAAGTCAGTATGCGCCAAACGCTCGTCATCCGACATGTGCTCCATTCTAGGAACAGCAGAAATACGAAGTCCAGGGTTTCATACTCTCAGGACAAGATTTATAGCCATTACTTACCTCTACCGGGTCGCAACACTAGTCTGTAATGCACTTTCCCCTCAAATTGGCTCTTGATTGTACCGAATCTAGCCAAAATTAGTTCAACATCATTTAAAATATACCCAAGGAGCACAACCCAATCGAAAATCATCAAATTAAACAAAAATCTCAAAATTCGGCCAAACCTGAGCCCCGGGCCCACATCTCGGAATTCAATAATTTTTAAATCATTACAAACCTCGTCCTCCCACGATTCTATACATACCAAGAACACTAAAAGCGGACAACAATTTCCCACTCAAATCCTCAAAAGAAAAATCCAAATTCCCATGCACCTTTCTTCCCCAATTTTTGGTTTAATTCCAGCAATTTATGGTTTAATTACTTAGAAAGCGACATATAAACGAGTTATGAAGTTAAAAACCTTAACTCCAAGTGATTCCCTTCAATTTCCTCTTCAAACCCTTTCAAAAGTGCTCCCAACTCGTTCAACAATGGTGGAAAATGAACTATTCTCGCACAAATGCCATTTTAAAACATTCTGCCCAACCATTACATTTTCTTCAGTGCGATCGTGAATCTTGGCACGCGATCGTGATGCCCAGACCATCCAACCGATGCGATCGAAGAACAATACACGCGATCGCATAGAAAAACTCTCCACCCCACACACGCGCCTTAGAATCATCTACTCGATCGCATAAACACCCACGTGATCGCACTGCCTTACCTGACCAACCTATGAGATCGCAATCCTAACCACGCGATCGCATAGAACAAAATGCCTACCCCACACTTTTACTCTACACGATCGCAAACATCCTCCTGCGATCGCATAGAAGGAAACCAGAACCTTACACCAGCAAAAAAAATCTGCCCAGTTTTCAAGCTAAAAGTTGGTCTGTAACCACCCGAAACACACCAGAGACCCTCGGGACGTCAACCAAACATACCAACATATCCCATAACATAATTCAAACTTATTTGAGCCTTCAAAACACTAAAAACAACGAAAAAACACCAAAATCACATCAAATACAAGCCTATGAACTTTGAAATTTCCAAATTACGCCAACTACGCCGAAACCAACCGAAACACCTCCGATTGACCTGAAATTTTGGAGACACATCCGAAATGACATTACGAACCTTCTCCAACTTCTGGAATTCCATTCCAAACCTGATAGCTTATTTTCTACTGCCGATCGAAAATCGCCAAAAACTAACTTTCGCCAATTCAATCCTATTTCTACACCGGACATTAAAACTTTATTCAGAACACACTCCTAAGTCCCAAATCAACTAACGAGGTTATCTGAGCCATAAAATTCACATTTTAAGGTCGTTCACCAATAAGTCAACTATCGGTTAACTTTCTCAACTATTAGGCTACTTTAAGAGACTAAATGCCTAAATTCTCACCATAATCACTCCGGACCCAAGCCAACTGATCCAACACAACAAAAACAGGCTAGCAATATATAACCAATGCAGAAATGGGGGAAATGAGGTTAATCTCATGGAACGACTGGTCGGGTCGTTACAATTTTTGAAAGAAATTGTAAATATATGGTTGTTGGCTAGCCTAGTTCCACGATAGGTGCCATCACGGCCGTTTTAGGATTTGGAGTCGTGTCAATCTCACTTGAGACATAACCTCTTTCAATTTTTCACTCAATACACATTTCTTTCCTATCTCTCATTACATGGTACAAACAACCCCGTTTATTAAGTAGTTATTGGCACTTGGACACATTTTACAATTCAAATCGTTCATTTATTATACGTTCAAATAATAGTATCATTCATGTCAGTAAGCCTGATAACATAAGGCATTGCACACAAATACGAGGGAGCTTGGGAAGAATCATAATCACATGGAGGCCTTTCATAACAATTACGTTTGCAAGCTTTATTTTACTCTTGACAGAAATCCTTTACCTTTCATAACTCATACTCCTCACTTCAAACACATTCTCAATAGCATGATCACATGGTAAGCATTTACAACAATTATAGAACATAAATATTTTTAACACAACACATTAAAGAAACCATTTCTAGTATGATCAAGTTAGGAACTTGCACAAAATATTCGGACACCAGAGGTTCGATTCTAAGGAGAAGAGAGTTAGTTATACATACCTCAATACAACTTTTAATAAAAATTTATTTTTAGAAGTAATTTTAAGATAGTTGAGTCGAGGCTCATTTTGTAATTTGTTCATATATTTCTTTATTTCATAGGCATCAATAGGCACAATTATCTTTATAGTTTATCAACCACTAGACACACTCAATCAAGACATTTAGTATACATACGAGTGGTTATGAGTATTAAGCATATCGAGTTTTCCTTACCTAATCGGTATACCGGTTTTCATTTAAACCATGACTCAAAGCCATACCATTTTACTAAGCAACACGTACTTTAAACATCCATCATTCAATACAAGGCTCTTTCGGAATGATCAACTTTGTGAGTTTATAAGGGATAACCCATAACGTAGAAATTAGGGATTTTTAGCCGGTCATACTTAAACATACTGAAACATTATGGAGTTTAATTCCGAGAGAGAAAGTTTAGCCAACATACCTAGTTGAACTTTCCTTAAGTTACTAAATCGCACAAACACCTCTAGCGATAATAATATGTTGGAAGGTAGAAAAAATTGATTAATAATTAGAAAGACTCCCCATGGTGTCACTCTCTTAGGAATTTCATCAAACACCTAGCATGAGAAATTGACTACAAGGTTCTACAATGGAAATCCCTTCTTCCCTCTACCAATTTCAACAAGAACAACCCAAAATAGTTCATTTATCCCACATAGTATAGCATAGTGTCACATGCATGGCTCATTTCCAACCCTTCAGTATATTTATGAACTCATAATCTCTTATATGAAATCTTAAAAGTAGGACTTACCCGGAAGGATAGTGAGATAAAGATTAGCTTCCTTGATTCTTGAGAATTTGTGCAAGATTGGATGATTAGGATGTTAGGTTCCTCATTCCCTCTCTAAAATGCTCTCACCTCTCTCTAGATTCAGTAGAAAATAGTCCCAAACGAAGCCCCAAAGCTTATTTATCAAGATGGGGTCGGGTTATCAAAACAGGAAAAAGAAGCCTCCGAAATCGGGTCTGCTTTCACATAATGAACCGCAGAATAGGTACGTAGATCGCAGAATGGATCGCGGAATTACTGCCCAGAATTGGGCTGCACTGGACAGGTTTGGAACCATTTTGCGGTCGACCACTTCTGCGATGGCATAATGGTCGCATAATGGCCGTAGAATTGCATTATGCCAGCCTTTGGTAATTAGATCATAACTTTTTTGTAGGACTGTTCAAATGATGAACGGTTTGAAGCATTAGAAACTAGACTCGAAGACCTTTTATTTTATAGGTTTCTCATCACATAACACCTTATATATCCTAGTCCAAAGTGTGGACTTGTGCGAACTGATTTGGAATTTTAGCCTATTATGTAATTTTCCAACTTGACTTAGACTTAGGCCACTCCTTGGACCCCACATTACTTATTATGTGACTTATACACTTATCCCCATATCTAATATATTTCCACCATATTGATAGCACCTAAAATATTATAATTAGCCTTACCTGCCACAACGAATCTTAAATGACTTATTAAAATTTTTCGGGGCCTTACATAAAGAAAAGTTTATATGCTGAAAATCCCTTAAGGCGATAGTTCTTGAAGTTATGATTTTCTCTTTTGAATATGAATGTGAGATCTGATTTCCCTTTTTTGAAATAAAGCTGATGTTTTGCTAAGTTCTGGGTTTTAAAATCTTTTAAGGAAAATAAAAGTGAGCGAAAATATAGTTATGCTATGAACAAATCACAATCAGCAAAATGAGGGTCTACCACTAACTAATTGCCTTTGTTAATCCTACATTGTTTAAGGCTTGCCTAATTTTATATGATATTAAAGCATAAACAATAGCATGTGATCTAACATATGACTGTTATATACACGAGAGCTAAACCAACAGCAAATACATAACAAATGCAACCAACAGTAAACTAAACTAGCTAAAGTAGTCAACTTAATTAATGAGACAGTAAACAATGATAAAGGAGTTGAGGGAAAAATGACTTGACTCTCGTGATTTTGCCTCAGTAGGCTCAACAGTAAAGAGATGCAAATACATGTAATTTTTGACTCCTTAACGAATGCAACAAGGATGGAATTAGGCATGAGTTCACCAGGAACTTAACGTCCAAGTTGATGTACATGTCCAAAAGAGGAAGAAAGTCATTAGATATATATTAATATATTCATCATTCTCTAATAAAAAATCACATTCTGATGCACATGACAGGTACACAAACAACTACTTGAAACATGAATATGATTAATATTGTGGAAAAATTATATATCAATGTGGTGGCTTTACTTAGCAAATAGTTCACATTGGAAACTTTTCTTTGTCATGAAACATTAAACCCTTAAAGATCTTTATATGTAAATGAATTAAGCACCCAAGAGGGAGCACTACTCGAGGTCGATGCTTTCTTTGGACCCCCAGACACTTCAAAGATCCTAAGGGACTCAAGGCATATGCTTGTGCCGGGGATCGCACCCCAACATAAAGTCCAACTTTGTTCCTGAATATACTTAAACACTAACGAAATTTTTTCCTTATGGGTTTAAGTGCCAATGAGGCCCTTCCAATTTAAATTAAACACTAAAGTATTACTTACCAAAAAGATATACTCTTCCTCTTAATAAAATAACACAAAAGAACACATGTTAGCTTTGACTATAGAACGCATACAAATGAAAAATATAAGTTTCATATCATATTATTGTAGGAGTAATTCATTAAGGAACACCATATTCAAAGAGAAAATGGGCATGTAGAACTCATATAGACAGTAAAACAAGAGATGCTGATACCCCCGCCTTTAGCAAACTAACTGTGAACTACTTAGTTTGTTATTAAGACATGTAGGGATTAGTAACACTACTTAACAACTTAAAGATCATTAATACAAATTCAGACAAATAGTCATGGTTAACCATTATTACACAGGAATTAGCAAGAATATCAGGAATATGATTAAACTCTCAACATGACTAGGAATTCACATATTCAAACATGGGATTCTTAAGGACTCAATAGGATCACGCTTCTAAAAGTATTAGCAGGTCATCATGCTCAGATATTATCAACAAAAGACTTCATAAGGCATGAGAGTCATGTTTAGTTTCATATTAGCAACAAGGATAAGGATTGAGCATAATTTAAGACAAAACATGGTGTTACAGAGTTAACCAGGGTTACTTGTAACATTCAGTCAACTGTATATACACAGGGTAAATGAGGTAGTGACCTTATATAAGCAAGGGAACTTTTCACATTACCGAACAAAATAAAACATGTCAATGAAGAAAGGAAATGGAAGCCTTGTATCAATAAAAATTCAACTCAAGCATATGTCTAGCTTAGTATGTAAGTTTGAAGTGATCAGGCTTCAGCTTCTAAAAGTGTCACTTGATATAACGACCCGACCAACCGTTCCGAGAGTTTCAGCCCCGTTTCCCCCATTCCGCTTCATTATATGTGGATCAGCCTTATTATATTGTGTCGGATTGGTTGGCTCGGGTTCAAAGTGATTTTGGAGAGGAATGCGACATTCTCTTACATTGGTTATTTAATTGGAAAAGTCAATTGAAAGTTGACTCATGGGTAAACAATCTCGGAATTTGGGTTTTTATGATTCGGATACCTTTTTAGGTGATTTTGTACCTAAGAGTGGGTTGGGAATATTATTTGGAGTTCCATGGTAGAATTAGGCTTGAATTGGTGAAATATGATTTTTGGCGATTTCCGATCGGTAGTGGAAAATTAAATATCAGGGTTGGAATGGAATTCCGAAAATTGGAATAGGTTCGTAGTTCGTTTGTGATGTGGGTGCAAAATTTCAGGTAATTCGGATGTGGTTTGGTTGGTTTCGGCATCGTTGGCAAGTTTTAGAAGTTTAGAAGTTCTTAGGGTAGAATCTGAGGTTAATTTGGTATATTTGGTGTTGTTTTGAGTGATTTGAAGGCTCGACTAAGTTTGTATGATGCTATGGGATGTGTC
The DNA here is from genome assembly GCA_005239525.1 of Nicotiana knightiana. Lineage (NCBI taxonomy): Eukaryota > Viridiplantae > Streptophyta > Magnoliopsida > Solanales > Solanaceae > Nicotiana > Nicotiana knightiana. The sequence continues at coordinate 55,508 of ML425087.1, forward strand.
GGTATGATTGGTTGAGGTCTTGAGGGCCTCAGTTGGGTTTCGGGTGGTTAAGGGATCATTTTGGTCTTGGTGAGATAGCTGATTAGCTGCAGATTTCTGTTTCTGCTTTCCTCTTTTGCGTTCGGGAAGAGTGTTTCTGAGATGGTGAGCTTTTTTTCTATGCGTTCGTGAAGGAGAGGACGCGAACGTGAAGGGTAAGGCAGTGTTGGCATCATGAACACATGTGTGGTGTCGCGTTCGCGAAGAGGAGTGAGGCGGATGGGGACCCCAGGTTCTTGGTCTACGCGTTCGTGAGGTGAGGGTCATGTTCGTGAATTGGTGAGCTGGTAAAGCATCACGTTCGCAAAGCAGTTGTCGCATTCGCGAAGTGTAAAGTGGAAAGGTAGTTTAGGTTGGTCTACGCGAATGCGAGAGGTAGGTCGCGTTCACGCTGAATGTGTATATCGACATATCTAAAAGATTCAAACAAGGGTTCCAGGTTCATAACATAAAATGGAAGTGGGAGCTCGGTAGAAGGCAATTTTTGAAGCAATTTTCAGAGAAGTAATTGGGATAAATGTTCTTCACTCAATTTTGGTTAAATTCCATGATTGTATCTTGATTTTTATAATTTAAATTTAAAATTTGGGGTGCAAATTAGGGGGGAAATGGAAGAGAATTGGAGAGATGATTTTGGGGATTTGAATAGGCATTTGATGTCGGATTATGATGAATTTGGTATGAGTAGACTCGTGAGTGAATGGGCTTCCTAGTTTTTTGACTTTTTTCAGATTTCGAGACGTGGGCCTGGGGGCCGGGTTTTAGCCAATTTTGGGTTTTGATGAAAATTCGGTATTTTTCTTTTGGAATTGGTCCCTTTAGCATGTATTGATCGTATTTTGTTTCTTGTGGCAAGATTCGAGTTGATTGGAGGCTAATTCGAGGAGTGAAGGCATCATAGAGTGGAGATTTGATCGGTTTAAGGTAAGTAATGATATTAAATCTAGTATTAAGGGTATGAAACCCCAAATTTCACATTGTTTTACTATTTTGTGGTGATGCACATGCTAGGTGACTGGCGTGTGGGCGTGCACCGTTAGGGATTGTGACTTGGTCCACCCCGTAGCAACAATAAAGTTGCATATTTGACTTAAATTATATAATACTATGTGTTTTAGAAAGAATTTCCTATAAATTGGGCTGAATGCTATATTTAGGCCTTGTGCCATAGTTGTTTTGACCCTTAGGGGACTTTTCTTATTATCCTCTCACTATTTTGATTTAAGATCTATACTCAATCATGTTATGTTTACTTATTTCATAACTCAGTCTTTATTACCCCATTTCAATTCATATAAAATATTATTTTGGGCTGAGCACCCTATTTTTACCGATAGCCCGAGTGGCTTGAGAGGTTTATGACTGAGTGAGGCTGATGGACTATTTTTGTGAGGATATTAATGGGATCGGGCTGCATGCCGCAATAGTTGTTACTGATTCATGATTTTGTGAGGTCGAGGGCCTGATTGATTTATGCCACGAGGTGGCTTATTATGAGGCCGAGGGCCTGATTGATTTATGCCACGAGGTGGCTTGTTATAGGGCTTGGGTTGTAGGAGCCCCTCCGGAGTCGGTACACCCCCAATGAGCGCGGGTACCCTGAGTGAGTGATATGATGTTTTGCTTGAGGGGCTGTTCTTGATTTATTTTTTTCTCAAAGGGTTGTTTACTACTGATTGTGAGGTATGCCCTAGGGGCTGTATATGAGTGACACTGATGTTTTCTCGAGGGGATGTTTATGATCTATGTTGCCTGAGGGGCTGTAGAAGAGTGAGTTTTGCTCGAGGGGATTTTTATGTTTTCATCATTTTTTTACTCACTCTTTTATCACTTCGTGTGAAAACTGTTGAAATAGGTTTTAAATGGTTTTACTGAAACTGGATTTAAATGAGCTGAGCTGATTCAAAACCCTGATTTTAAAAGCCTGTTGTGTTCTACTGGGATTTCATGATATGAACTGTAAATGTTTTATTGCTTGTCACTACTGCTCAGTCTTTATTTACTTTTTTTACTTACCTAGTTGGCATACTCACATTACTCCCTGCACCTTGTGTGCAGATCCAGGGGTTGCTGGATGTGCTTTTCTTTTCACATTGTGTTATTCGGACTTATATTATAATGTTATGTTGATTAATAACTTAAAGCATATCTTTACTTTGAATTATCTGGTTGTTTTGATGGAAGGGTCAGCTCGCCTAGTTCCACGTTAGGCGCCATCAAGACCTGGTAGTTTTGGTTCGTGACAAAGTTGGAATCAGAGCCTAGGTTACATAGGTCTCACAAGTCATGAGCAGGTTCAGTAGAGTCTTGCGGATTGGTACAGAGACGTTTGTACTTATCTTCGAGAGGCTGCAGAACCCGTAGGAAAAATCTCACATTCTTGAATTCTTGTCGTGCGAATTCATTTATTCAGCCAAAATCGTAACTCTTTGAATTCCTTTCATGTATTCGAATACGCACGTGAGCACTCGATATCACCTGTGCATCGATGGCTTGTGATTTCCATGGGTGAGGTGTGAAATGTGATTTTAGCATGTTGATAATGGGCCATTCTAGAGGACTTGAAGCCAGGTTTTGTCTGTGGCTTGAGTGCTGAGATTTTAACTGTGTGAGCACATGCATTTGGGACTTATATGTCTGTTATGTCCTTATTGGTGGGATTTTGTGACTGGATGACTATGTGGTAAGCGTGATTTGATGGTGAGATATGTTCAGATTGTTTGATTACGACTAAAATAATTGGCTGGAGATGTAGCAAGAACTATAGAGTGTTTGACTTCTGTCTTGAGTTGTCATATGGCCTCGAGTTGTGAATGTATTGAAGGACTTCTCTTGTAGTTTAGTTGTTTAGTGAAGTGGATCTCCTGTTGTGTTATGAGTTCCTGGTGATGTCGACCAATGCCCCAACAACGTTCATATGTTTGATTAACAGTGTATTCCAGCCGTATTTGTACTCATTCGTTATTGTATTCGTTGATGGCAACCTGGCGTACTCACGTAGCCAGGAGGAGCATACGTAGCATTTGAGGATGGTATTATAGATATTGAGGAAGGAGAATCTTTATGCAAAGTTCTCCAAGTGTGAATTTTGGCTCATTCCAGTAGCATTCTTGGGGAACGTGGTGTCTATTGAGGGTATCCAGGTGGTCAGGCGAGTGTGGAGAGAGATTTCAAAAGCTCAAGATTGCTTTGATCAGTGCTCCAATGTTAGTTCTGCCATCAGCTTCCAGTTCTTATACCGCGTATTGTGATGCCTCAAGGGTAGGCGTTGGTTGTGTTTAAATGTAGGAGGGTAAAGTGATTGCGTCATAGCTAAGATTTTAGGAAGGGTATAGAGAGATATCAGTTTGACGTTAAGAATATCGGGTTATGTTCCGCGATATGTCCTTAGGTTGTGTGATCCATAGGTTGTTTTGTAGCAAGTTATCTTTTACTATTAAATGATATATGTTGCGATTTGAGATTAGATCGCTTGTGAAAGATGGTATGACTATTACAAAGGTGAAGGCGAGACTTGAAGATGATTTGAGATATTGGATGGTTTGTGTTATATGAGCTTATGAGGGATTTCGTTGAATCTCACTGCGGTATTATGGTGGTGATAGCGTATGGACATTATGAGTTCTTGTTTATCTTGATCTATGGCTTTGAGCCAAGTGGGGGAGTCTACTAATGATAAGTTGGTTGCACGATTATGTGTTGTATTGGTTTCAGTTTGAGGTATACTAGTGAATCAGTTATGACCTGCAGGAGTGGAGTTTGAGAATGACTGAAGTAATGGAAATTTTTGGATACAGGTTGTAATATACTCTATGGGTAAATGGGTTTTATTGAATGATTGAGTTGTATTTATAAAATGTGTAGTGTGTGTGGAGTAAGAATTTTCTTGGTTGCTTCGAAGTGTGTTGATGTGCAAATGGGGCCCAGGTCACTCGGCATGTTTGCTCAGTTTAATTGAGAATTGCATAGAGTGGGCGACTCTCGAGAATGGTTCTAATGGATTCAAGGTTTATATATCATTGTGGATTCTACATTTTGATATTATGAAATGGAAGAATAACTTAAATTCATCGGAAGTCTCTTTAGAGTAAATAATTAAGATATGATACTTTGGGGTGTTGAAGAGATATTCAGCAGTTTATGAGCCTTAGGGAGATTTCGTTATGTGCTAGGGTCTCGCATGGTGACTTCTGGTTGGGAATTATGGTACTATGGAAAGGAGAATAATCAATTAGAAGTTAATTTAGAAGGAACTCAGAGAAATGGGACAGCTTGGTAGTAGATTGGATCAACATTGTAATGAGTAAGATCGATTCTTGGGGTGCGTATGATTTAAGGTTCTATATGTGATTCGTGGCAACGCTCTTTGGCTTTGACGGCATGCGTAGCTTAGTTGAGTTAGAGGGATTAAGTACTGACGGGTTACTTCATTATAATGGGTTTCATAGGGTTCTTGATGGTCTCTACCATAGTTGAGATGTATATTTCTTACCGGTGCGTGGGACATGCAGCATATTGTAATTTTCTCTAGAATAAAAATCAAATGGAATGTCTTAACTGATTGAGTATGTAGTTGCTTGCGACTGAGAGTGGATGTGAGGTTTGTCGTATCATTCATATGGTGGCATAATGGGTTCGATGTGTGGTGTAGTATTGAGATTGCAGGTGTAACGACACGATCGGTCGTTTTGCGCTATCGGACCCTGTTACCCTAAATGAAACTTCCCATAGTGGCTTTATATGATTTATGACTTGCGGGGACTGGTGGTCCGGGATTCGGAGGTGTTTAGAGTGGTATAGGAACAATTGGGTCCTTAAGGTTGGACTTTAAGGCCAAGTTTGACTTCGGTCAACATTTTGGGTAAACGACCTCGGAATCAAGTTTCGTCGGTTTCGGTAGCTTCATGTGATACTTTTGGACCTGGGCGTATGTTCGGAATGGGTTTCTGATGACCCGGAAGCGTTTCGGCGCCCAATATTGAAATAAGAAGCTCCTTAAGTTCCTATTGTGGTTTTGTACGTGATTTTGTGTTATCAAGGTATGAACGGAATTCTGAGACCAGGAATAGTTCCGTCATGTCATTTTTGACTTGCCTGCAAAAGTTGGTGTCATTCCGAGTAGTATAGGTCGGTTCAGCGCGTTGTTAGCGAAGTCTAGAAAGCTTAAAGTTCCTAAGTTTGGTTCATGGGGTTTTGAGGTGTGATTTGAGTTTTAGCATTGTTTTGGATGTTCTTAAGGCTCGAACGAGTCCGTATTTGGACAAGGGCTTAGGTGGGCCCAGGGGCCTCTCGAGTACCAAACGCGGCCAAAAACCAGCTAAAATAGCTGCTGGTGCACCTGTTTTGGTGTGACCGCAAGTGCGGTTGCCCAGTCAGACCGCTCCTGCGGTCCCAAGTATTGCAGGTGCGACCGCCTAGTGGTCTTGCCAATTCTCGCACATGCGGACAAATTCTCGCAGGAGCGGAGCCGCATGTCCCAGGCTCCCCAGTCCGTTTTCGCAGGTGCGAGACCGCATGTGTGAAAATACTGTCCAGACAGTGTGTTTTTATACACGGGTTTTAATTCATTTGTTCTCATCTTCTTCTTCTTCCTTGGGGCGATTTCCACCATTTTTGAGGGGCAAACAACCTGGTCATTTAAGGTAAGTAAAATATACTTTAATATTAGCTTCATGCATGGATTACTAGCTTAATTAACTACCTAAATTAGTGAAAAATCAAGAATTGGGTAGTAACCTAGAACTTGCGATAGTTTGAGAATTTACCCGTGAATTTGCTATGAAATAAAGTAAAAACCATATATCAATGATCCTTAGGCTTTGGGTGAGTGTTCCCTTCGAGAATTATTGGAATCCGAGCGTGCGGGCCCGGGGTTGGATTTTGGAAATTCTCCAAAAATGTTGAATTATTTAATAAATAGGATAATTTCCCTATTTTGAGCATACATTGATGTCATTGTACCATATTTGGCTAGTTGCGAGTCATCGGGTGTAGAGTTTGGAGTTCGGACGCGTCCTTGGTCCGAGGGGTAGATTCGACACGAGGTGTGTCTCCTTTCTAACCTTGTAAGAGGGAATTGTCCCCATAGGTGTTATATATTATGTGTGTAATTGTTTGGCGGCTACGTGCGTACAACGTGACGAGAGTTCGTACGTGGCGACTATCATGCTATGTCAGGTAGTTTTAGGGATCACACTCATGTCTCTATGTGCCTTATATGTATCTGATGCGAGACTAAATTGCATAGCTTAACATGTGATATACCTTACATTTTATGCGCATTAACGATAAAAATACACTTGTTATGTGCTTAATGGAGTTTATTTTATGTGTAGGTGAATTGGAGATGGAAATGGAGCTAAAGGGATGGAAATACGTCGAAAATACGAAAAAGGAAACGCCCGGGCGATAGCCGGGCGTTTGCCCCCTAAAGGCTGGCACCCCCTGGCGTTATGGGGGTGTTTGCCCCATAAAGCCTGGCCCCCCCGGCGTTAGGGGGGCGTTAGGGCCATAACGCCAGGCCCCCCCTGGCGTTAGGGGGGCGTTAGGGCCATAACGCTAGGCCCCCCTGGCGTTAGGGGGGCGTTAGAGCCCAAACGCCCGGGGTCTCCAGTTTCGCGCAAGTCCGAGTTTGNATAAAATGAGGATTTTTCGTGGATCAACAGTAGACAAGAAGAAAATTCCATTGAAGTGGAAGAACATCGATTTCTACAATCTAGTATTTCTTACTTTATATTTAAATTATGCAATTTCTTGTAGTTTTATTTCTTCCATACATGAGTAGCTATGTTTTTAATCTAGGGTTTTGGTAGAACCCGTTGGGGATGAATGTCTTTTGATATTAATATATTTTGATTGATTATTCTCTATTTGTTCAACTACGTTCTTATTGTAGTTAATTGAATGGCCATCAATTAGCTGTGCCTATTTAGTATGTATCTACTTGAGAGAGAGTGCATATTTAGGTAATTGTT
>ML425087.1:64225-99913 GCA_005239525.1 Nicotiana knightiana
AAAAGTCTTGAGAAACTTGATTAAACACCAGTTTAGTATTTCATAAACTCAATTGATACGTTCAATTCTCCGTGGGATCGACTTTGGGCTTAATACCCCAGATTTATATTTGCAATGCCCGTTTAGTCTTTTTATAAGACATAGTTGAGCGTAATCAGTATCTTTGGGTGATCGTTGAGCTGTCCATCACTTGTTGATCTGACGAATGATTATAGGTTTCTGCATGTTTCTTTCATCGTTGTCAGTATATGAGGGTGTTAGAACGGGTCTTTGTTTTATAGTAGGGTTATTACTAGCATTTGGGTTGCTTGAGCAGCTGTTGTGATTACAAATTATCGCTATGAGGGTTTGTGTTATGTGCTATGTCATGTGATTTCAACTTGGGGTATGACTATGACTTGATTAAGCTTGTTCAAACTTATACAGTGTGTGGATTTGTGAGTCTGATTTTATAGAAAAGTTCGGATGTGGAAATTAGATTCTAAGGCTTATAGGCTAGGTTGGATGAAAAGTTTTTAGATGCGTTGTGTTATAAGATCTATGCGGGACGTGGTGACGTGGTATCACACCGAGTATGCGCATGATAAGGTTATTCATCGATTTGATGGCTTTTGGAACAACTCTTGGAACGTTCGAGGACGAATGTGTGTTTAAGTGAGGGAGAATGTAACGACCCGATCGGTCGTTCTGAGAGTTTCAGCCCTGTTTCTCCTATTTCTGCTTCATTATATGTGGATCAACCTTATTATGTTCGGCCGGGTCGGTTAACTCGGGTTCAGAGTGATTTTGGAGAGGAATGAGACACTTAGTGTCGTAAGTTGGTTATTTAGTTGGAAAAGCCAACTAGAAGTTGACTTATGGGTAAGCGATCTCGGAGTTTGGATTTTTGTGGTTCAGATAGCTTTATAAGTGATTTTGGACTTGGGAGTGGGTTCAGAATGTTATTCGGAGGTCCGTGGTAAACTTAGGCTTGAATTGGCGAAATTATATTTTTGGCGCTTTCCGGTCGGCGGTGGAAAATTAGTTATCGGGGTCGGAATGGAATTCCGGAAGTTGGAATAGGGTTGTAGTGTCGTTTGTGATGTGTGTGAAAAAATTCAGGTAATTCGGACGTGGTTTTGTTGGTTTCGGCATCATAGGCGAATTTTGAAGTTTAGAAGTTCTTAGGTTTGAATCCGAGGGTAATTTTGTATTTTGATGTTGTTTTGAGTGATTCGAAGGCTCGATTAAGTTTGTATGATGCTATGGGATGTGTCGGTATGTTTGGTTGAGGTCCCGACGGCCTCGGGTGAGTTTCACGTTGTTAAGGGATCATGTTGGCCTTGGTGAGATAGGTGATAAGCTGTAGATTTGTGTTCCTGGTTTCCTGTTTCATGTTCGCGAAGAGTGTTTCTGAGATGGTGATTTTTTGTTCTACGCGTTCGCGAAGGAGAGGATTGTTCCTGTCGGTGTGAACCTTTGGGGATCGTGACTTTGTCCGTCCCGTAGCAACTATAAAATTGCGTATTTGACTTATATTACATGATAATATGTGTGTTACAAAGAATTTCCTATAAATTGGGTTGAATGCCATATTTGGGCCTTGTGCCAGAGCTGTTTGGACCCTTAGGGGCCTTTTCTGATTATTCTCTCACTGTTTTGATTTAATATCTATACTCAGTCATGCTATGTTTACTGATTTAATAACTCAGTCTTTATTACCCCGTTTTGATGCATATAAAATTTTATTTTGGGCTGAGCACCCTGTTTTTACCGATAGCCCGAGTGGCTTGAGAGATTTATGACTGAGAGAGGCCGAGGGCCTGTTTTTGTGAGGATATTTATGGGATCGGGCTGCAGGTCTCACCATGTTGTTACTGATTCATGATTTTGCAAGGACGAGGGCCTGATTGATTCATGCCATGAGGTGGATTGTAATGAGGCCAAGGGAAAGATTGATTTATGCCACGAGGTGGCTTGTTATAGCGCTTGGTCTGTCACGACCCCAAAATTAAGCCAGTCGTGATGGCGCCTATCGTGGAACTAGGCCAGCCAAAACTACACTCAAATCGTAATAAGCTTTCATTTACATCTTTACTAAACTGATAACCCATAAAGGTTTCTTTTAAACATTTTTAAAACAGTTAAAACTATATCAAATATTAAATACAACCCCCGAGATCCCAGAGTCACCGGTCATGAGCATCTACAGAAAATATACAACTCAAAAAAAATAAACTCTATAAAGTAAGGAGGAGAGAGAGCAGAATTGAGGACGCGTGCATCTACCTCGCAAAATCTCCGAGACGAGCTCTGGAACAGATACACAGCTCACTCTACCCTAACATCTGGATCTGCACACAAGGTGCAGGGAATAATGTGAGTACGTCAACTCAGTAGTAATGAAAATAAATCAGGTCAGAGCAGTAAGAAACACATAAAATCAAATCATCGTTTCACAATAAGCACATCCTTTGTTTCCAACAATGTATACGTTAAATCATCACGCTTAAAAGTTGATTTCAGTAAAAAAATCATTTGAAAATATATTTGCCAATAGTTTCAACATAATTTTCAAGAAGTTTAGTGTAAAAATAATAAAAATCATAAAAATCCCCTCGGGCAAAACATATTTCATAAGTTTAGAGTAAAAGTGGTAAAATCATAAGTAGCCCCTCGGGCAAAAACATGTATCAGAAACTGCCCCTCAGGCATACCTCACAATCACTCATAATCAGCTCCTAGGGCATACCTCACAGTCACTCATGCCTCCCAATCACTCGTCACTCGGCACTCGCACTCAGTAGGTACCTGCGCTCACTGGGGTTTGTACAGACTCCGGAGGGGCTCTTTCAGCCCAAGCGCTAATATCAAGCCAGCTCGTGGCATATCATATCCTCACAATCATGCCCTCAGCCTCACTGAGTCAAAAACTCACAAAATCCCCTCGGGCGTACCAGTAAAAATGGGGCACTCGACCCAAACATCATTTTATATCTAAAAATAGTGTAAATAAGGATGAATTTCGAAATCAGTTAAGTATAACATGACTGAGTGTAAATCATAAGTCAACGTAGTGAGGAAAATAACAGTAAAAAGCCCCCAAGGGGTCTAAACAAGTCGGCACGAGGCCCCAAACATGGCATATAGCCCAAATATAGCAATAGTTTTAGAACATAATTTAACATAGGATTTAGAGTAAAAATACACAACTAAATAGTTACTGCAGAGCGGACCAAGTCCAATCCAAACATCAGTGCACGCCACATACTCGTCATCCGACATGTGCTCCTTTCTAAAAATAGTGAGAAATACGAAGTTCGGGGTTTCATACCCTCAGCACAAGATTTATAGCCATTACTTACCTCTACCGAGCCACAATACTAATCCGCGATGCTTTTTCCTCTCGAATCGGCTCTCGATTGCTCCGAATCTAACCAAAACCAAATTAACATCATCAATATACGCTAAATGAATAATGCCCAATCGAAAACTATATATTTAAGGCACAATTCCCGAAATTGGCAAACTCAAGCACCAGGCCCACGTCTCGAAATTTGATAAAAATTACGTCACAAGAATCCTTATCCTTTCCCGAGGCTACACATATAAAATGCATCAAAATCGGACAACAATAGCCCCTCCAATTACTCAATTAAAGTCGTAATTTACTCATGCCCTAACTTCCCCAAATTTGGGTTTAAATCCAACTAATTTCAAGCCTAATTCATTAGATAATAACATATAATCGAGTTAATAGTCCGAGAAACTTACCTCCACTGAAGACCCTCAAAATCCTTCCCCAAATAGCTTCCAAAATGACTCAAGCCGTATGCAAAATGAAGAAAATGCCAATGTTTTGCGAAGGCATGAATTTATACTCTTCTGGCCAGTAGTCTCGCACCTGCAGCCACTTATGCGCACCTGCGGACCCTCACCAACGGTCCCAGGTGCGCATTTGCGCACTTGACTTAAGTCTTCATTTCCTCACCTGCGACTACCACTTCGCACATGCGCTTCCGTAGGTACGGCCAAGCATCCTCACCTGCGACCCCTTCACAAGCTGCCAAACACCGCACCTGTGCATGGTCCTCGCACCTGCAGCCATCGCACCTGCGGATACCCATCCGCAGGTACGGCCACACCAGTAAAGTGGCACCAGCAGCATCTTTGCTGCAATACAGCTACTTGTTGTTATGACTACATCTTGATAAGAACTAATGAATTACAGTGGTTTCCTAAAGTTATGACCAACCCTTTTTAGGTTACCTACGTATCCAAAACGGAATCAGGTCTAAATGTAGTTTGTGGGATGATGATGAAATATGATGAAACAACCGAGTCTAACTAAGGAAGCCTATGTATCTAAAATAAAACTAGGTCGGAATGTAGTTCAATTACATCAGATGAAAACTGATTAGACTATGAAATGAAAATGGCAGAGTGCGACTCAAACATCCTACGTATCTAAGAGGAATCTGGCTAGAGCGTCGTTCAATTACAAGACGATTAAATCTGATGAGGATTTCCTACATAATCCTTTATGCGGAAATCAAGTCGATGTAGTTCCTGAATATTATAAAAAATGATATTTAGTTTTTCTATTACAAGAGAAACGGGGAGAGAAACCGAACCCTACGTGGGTTGCCTACATATCTCTCCATGGGAAGTCAGGTGGAACGCAGTTTTGTTACATCAAAATCTCAACTCTATCTATTTTCATGCGTAATATATCTTGATTGTGTCTGAGTTGATAGGCTTCGTGCTGACCCTTCCATCAGTTTCCTCTAAGATTAGAGCTCCACCAGACAATGCCTTATGGACCAAGTAAGAACCTTCTCAGTCTGGTGCAAACTTCCCTTTAGCTTCAGAAAGATTTTGTTCAAAGCCAACTGCCCCAGTGTGAATTGGCGATGATTCACTCTTTTGTTAAATGAACTAGCCATCCTTTTCTAGTATAGCTGGCCATGTCATACTGCATCTATTACTGCATCTATTATTTTATCGTCAATGAGAATGAGTTTTTCTTGCCTGACCTGTATCCACTAAGCATCGTCCAATCTGCTTCCTGAATAACTCTTAAGGACGGTATCTCGACCTCTACGGGTATCACCGCTTCAGTGCCGTATACCAACCTGCATGACGTTTCCCCACTAAATGTTCTCGTGGTAGTCCATAACCTAATAAAGTGAAAGTTATCTTATCGTGCCATTGTCTGTGATTGTCCACTATCTTTCGCAGAATCCCCTTTATATTCTTGTTAGCTGCCTCGAATGCCTCATTCATTTGTGGTATGTAGGTTATGGTATTGCGGGTGGATGATTCTGAACATCTCACAAATTTCCCTCATGAGATCGCTATTGAGGTTAGCGGCATTGCTAGTGATGATAGACTCTAGTATCCCAAATCTGCAAACGATTTTGTTCTTGACAAAATCTTCCACTACCTTCTTTGTGGCGACCTTGTAAGTAGATGCCTCGACCCATTTGGTGTATTAGTCAATGGCTACCAAAATGAAACAGTGTCCATTTGACGTTGCAGGCTATATGCGTCCTATCACGTCTATGCCCATGGTGCCGAAAGGCCAGGATGAGCCTATTACATTTAACGCATTTGGTGGAACCCAGATGAAATCTCCATCAATCTGGCACTGGTTACACTTCTGCACATAGCGGATGCTGTTGCTTTCCATAGTCATCCAAAATTATCCATCTCTCAAATCTTCTTGGCTAACGTGAAGTCGTTGATGTATGGTCTGCATGTATCTCTTCCAACAGTCTGGTCGCTTGCCGCATCTACACTTTTCAGCAAACCTAAGTTTGGGGTACTCCTGGACAAGACTTCCTGTTGAAGATTAAATGGTTTGCCAACCTCGCGAGGGCTCGCTTTTGGCCATTAGTAGCGATTTCTGGGTAGTCCTAGGTCACACGGAACTCCTTGATGTCGTGATACCATGGTGTTACACCTGGTTATTTATTCATATGGAAGAATATGCATGTTGATCCTTGAATTCCATCTCGATGGGGTCTGTAGTTCTTGTCTGGATGCTGGATCATAGATTATAAGGCCACAAGGGCGTCGGCAAACTCGTTCTTAATTCTGGGGATCTGCTTGAACTCAATCTTTGTGAACGTCTTGCACAGATCCTTCACGCAGTGCAAATACGACATTATCTTTGCTTTCTTAGTTGATATTTTCTCCTTGGACTTGGTGTATCCGCAAATTGGAATATTCAACGACTAAAAGTACTTTGATGTTAATGTCGAGTGCCATTCTGATTCCAAGGATGCATGCCTCCTATTCAGCCACATTATTGGTACATGGGAATATTATATTTGTCGTTGTTGGATAGTGTGGTCCATATTCTGAAATCAGGACAGTCCCAGTCCCGACTTCTTTGAAGTTTGGAGCTCTATCGAATAACATATTCCATCCAGGGTATAATTCTGCAATATCTTCCCCTGCAAATATTAATTCTTCATTGGAAAATACATGGTAAGTAGTTTGTAATACACATCCATTGGATTCTCAGCGAGATGGTTGGCTAAAGCTTTTCCTTTGATAACCTTCTAAGTTATGTACACAAAGTCAAATTCGCGGAGGATACTTTTCCACTTAGATAGCTTTCTGGTAGGCAGTTGCTTCTGAAAAATATACTTGAGCGGGTCCAGAGATATCAGATGCGTAGTTTATGCGGACATATAATGCCTTAGCTTTTGAGCAATCCATGTCGAAGCATAACAAGTGCTTCCTATCAAAGTATATGTGGCCTCGCATGGTGTGAACTTCATGCTTATGTAGTGGATGGTCTGCTCATTTCTCCAAGTTTTGTCGTGTTGCCCCAACACACAACCGAAGGCATTGTCCAAGACTGACAAATAAGGATTTATCTTGTTCGGGGGGAACCAACACTGGCAGGTTTGAAAGATACTCTTTGATTCTGTCGAAGGCTTTCTGACACTCATCCGTACATTTCATGGCAGTATCCCTTTTTAGCAGCTTAAAAATTGGTTCACAGATTACCGTGGATTGGGCTATCAACCGACTGATGTAATTCAATCTTCCCATAAAACTCATGATATATTTCTTGCTATTTGGTGGTGGTAATTCCTGAATGGCTTTGATTTTTGTTGGGTCATGTTCTATCCCTTCCCTACTTACAATAAAACCCAATAGTTTTCCTTTGGGGATTCTGAATGCGCACTTTGTAGGATATAACCTCAAACTCTACCTTCGCAGGCGTTCAAATAATTTCTTCAGGTTGTCCAAGTGCTCTCAGATCATTCGAGATTTTATGATGACATCATCCACATACACTTTGATATCCTTATGAATCATGTCGTGAATGAGAGTTGCTCACGACCATCATGTAAGTGGTGCCGAAGTGGTGAAATCTTTCTTCTCTACTCCTTCCTTGCGCATTAAGATTTGATGGTATCCATCGAAACAATCCACAAACGACCATAGTTCATGCTTGGCACAATTATCGATGAGGATGTGGATATTTGGCAAGGGGAAATCGTCCTTTGGGCTAGGTTTGTTAAGATCCGGTAATCCACACATATTCTGATCTTTCCGTCCTTTATGGGCCTTAGCGTGATGTTTTCCAAGCAGCTTGGATAGGTTGTGACCCTTACTACATTTGTTTCTATCTGTTTGGTCACTTCTTACTTTATCCTCAGACTTAAATTAGGGTTGAACTTCCTGGGCTTCTACTTGGCCGAAGGTATGGTAGGGTTAGTGGGTAGTCGATGCGAGACAATGTCGATGCTTAATCCTGGAATGTCATCGTAGGTCGAACATATCGACGTACTCTTGGAGGACCTCAATCATTTTTTTCCTTCTGCTCGACTTCTAGGTGAATGCTGATTCTGGTTTCTCTCGCATCTTATTCACTTCCAAGATTGACCACTTTCGTTTCTTCGAGATTGGGCTTCTTCTGACTTTCCAGCTGTTTCGTTACATGTCGTAATCATGGAATGTGGGTTTTTATCGGTGTAAAGACCCGTACAATTTCAAGTATAAAAACAATGCCCGAATGGGTTCACATGTGGTTATAACTGTAGAAATTCTTAAAACGGACCCTTGTGAAGTAAAAAGTACCCCAGGACTTAAGAGATAAAATTTTCCAAATTTGCGCAGGTCTGCAGTTCACTATGCGATCGCAGATTAGGTATGCGGACCGCATAGTGGTCACATTCTTGGACAGTTTGCTGTCCATTTTAAGGACAACTATGCAGCCTAGAATGCGATCGCATTTCACGAATGCAGGCCGCATAGTTGTCGCATTCTTGCACCTTGGTTTATGCGGAGGGAGTTACACGACGCACTATGCGATCGCGTAACAGGTATGCAGACCGCATAATGGTCGCATACTTGGGCAGTTTGCTTCTCCTATTGGCCCAGCTGAAGGCCACTTGTGAGATAGGTATGTGGACCGCATAACATAATTGCGATCGCGCTTCTAATTTCTATGTTTAAAACCCGACCCCTAGTTTAATAAAACACCCCTCCCTTCATTCTTAAAGGCTATCTGATTAAAATAGAGAGAAGTGAGAGTGGGTTATCGTGAGAGAAGTCCCCATCTTCCCCAAATTGGTCCTCCATCTCTACTCAGTCCTGGAAGTAATCGAGTGGTTGTCATCTTCTTCACCATAAGAGGTAAGTCTTCACCCCATTTCCCCAAATTTTCAGGTTTTGGTTAAAAATGGAACATACATGAATTGGGTCTTGAAGATAAAAGCAAAGACCTTGCATGCATGTGAATAATCTACCATAATTTAGCAAAGGGAAGTAAGCTACGACAATCTTTCACTAAAAAGGGGCTTGGTAATCTAAGGGATCACATAGTGTTTGGTCAAAAGCCCAAATGAATTCATGATTTCTAATTCTAAGTCTCAACATGGCATCTTGTAAATTAGATTGAGGCGATAGAAGGTGCGGTGGGTTGAGAATAGATATTAAAGGGAAACTTTTGACTCGAGGTATGCATGGCTAACTTTAATCTTTGTAGAGTCACCTTGTTGGTGTCCGAGCATTCGATGTGATTTTCTGGCTTATGCATATGTAAATCGATTGTTCTTATGTGTTGAGGCATAAGATTCTGTTCTCTGATTGTCCTAGTTGATTACCATGCCACCATGCTATATGAGATTGTAAAAAGGTGATTTTTTCAGCTTATTGTATCATGTGCAAAGCTCGCTAAGTGTTGAATACATCGGTATGAGAGGATGTGCTGCAAAACGAAAAAAATGATAACGAATCAAATTATTGAATTTGTCTAACTGCTAAATGCTGTGTAGCAAGTAATGGAGGGGAAAATTTGGATTTATCTAATTGAAATATATGTTGATGATATGCCGTATATTACTCATCGTTTGGTAAAGATTACTATGGCTTTTATTTCACATGGTTATTTGGTTGTTATGAATGTATATTCTCGATGATAAAAATACTTGTGATTGAATTGATTGGTTGATGTTGCTATCAAATGTAGTTGTAAGGTGGGATCGAGTTGCACACCGCAACATAATTGTAAGGCAGGATCGGGTTGCACGTTGCAACAGAAGTAATAAGGGTGTAATATGATTGTAAGGTGGGATTGTGTTGCACTCCGCAATAGAATTATTAAGCGTGTAATGTGATTCTAAGGTGGGATCAGGTTGCACGCCGCAATAGAATTGTAAGGTGGGATCGGGTTGCACGCCGCAACAGAATTGTAAGGAGGGATCGGGCTGCGCACCGCAACAGACTTGTAAGTGGGATCGAGTTGCACGCTACAATAGAATTGTAGGGTGGGATTGGGTTGCACACCGCAACAGAAGGAATGAGGGTGGAATATGATTGTAAGGTGGGATCGGATTGCACGCTGCAACAGGAGAACGATTGAAATAAGAAACTATGGAACTCTCATTTGTGTTTCATGTATATCTGTGCAGTATTTGTTTGGTTTCATTGACTGTCTCATATCTGTGTATTGTTTGATTTTACTTAGAGTAAAGCTTGTTCATACATACTAGTACTATTCCATGGTACTAACGTCCCTTTTCTCGGGGGCGCTACATCTTTTATATGGATGTAGGTGGTTCTATAGCAAGTAGCTCAACACGCCGTTTGTGGTGCCTCCTCTTCATCTCTTCAATAGTTCTGGTGAGCCCCATTTCCTCTCGGGGCCGTGTGTAGACTATATCATTCTCTTTTTATTATGTTGTAAAAGGTATAGCCGGGGCCTTGTTACCAGAAAGTCTATGTAAACTCCTAGTACTCTTAGAGGCTCCGTAGACACGAGGTGGGTTGTATATATGTATATTTTGGGCGGCAATTGTATTCACTTATGATCGTGGATCGCATTGGAAATGTCGTATGTAACTTGTATGTTTTTGGGATTATCAACTGCTAAAATGTTAAAGAAGAAATGAACGTAAGTTGGAAAACAAACCATGCTCAATCTTTAATTTTCTACTTCCTATGGAATATTGTATATTACGAACACGGGGTAATGCATTGGGTAGGAAAGTCAGTCCAGGTCCGCTTGACCGGGTTCATCCGGTTAGGCGCCGGTCTCGTCCCTCTGTTTTGGGGCGTGATAAACTTGGTATCAAAGCCTCAGGTTTTAAAAGTGTCCTATGATGTCTTGGATCCGTGTCTCGTAGAGCCCTTCTTATCGGTGTGTTGTCGACCACATCTACAATTAGGGGGCTGCATGGACATTTAGGAAATTACCTTTTTATTACTATTATATATCATGCGATGTGGTGAAAGGTGATGTTGTCTACCTCTAACTCGTGCATTGTTCCAATTTTGAGAAAATGGCACCCAAGAAGAGAGCTCGACTTGGCTTATAGGCCAATGCTACCTCAGGAGTGGTCATAAATTCTCCAGCTGATGGAGCGGGTGCGAATGATTTCCCGGCCACTAATCAGCATGACTCCTCCACTCCAGGCCAGACTATTCTTATTCCTACTCCATATGATGGTGTTGAAATCCCTCCCGATGATATTCCTGACCCACCTCCAGCCCCAGCTTCCGGCCCCGGTATTTTCGATGGGGACTTCAGGGGAGCTATTCAGATGTTGACTCAGCTAGTGGCCTCCCAGAACCAAAGATCAAATGCTGCCCGTACGTCCTCTAGCAAGCAAGGGGATTCTTCAGGTTCTCGAGTCAAACAGTTTCTGCAGTCAGCCCCTCCAGAGTTCACATGCACCAACCCTGAGGCTGATCCTTAGGAGTTTATTTATGAGATGTACAAAACCCTCCGAGTTATGAGGGCTACTGAGACATAGGGGGTTGACCTTGCTTCCTATTTTCTGAACGGAGCGGCATATTTGTAATTCGAGACATGGGAGAGTTCCCGTGGAGAGGGGAGCCCTCCGACGAGGTGGAATGATTTTGTGGATGCCTTTATGGGTCATTTCTTGCCTGCCGAGATTATGGCAGCCCGTGCTACAGAATTTTAGGCCATTAAGTAGGGAAACATGAGTGTGTGGGAGTATCATATGGAGTTCGTGCGCTTGTCCAAGTATGTTGTTCACATAGTGTTTACTATGGAGGCTAGAGTTCATCGGTTTGTTTAGGGCTTTGGTCCCTTGGTTATTAATGAAACTTCTATAGTTTCTCTGCATTCATATATGAACTACGGGAAGATTATGGGATTTGCCCAGGCTACGGAGGATCAAAAATTAAAGGTAAGAATGGAGAGGGAGAGTAGTAGTAGGGCCCAGGCAGCGGGCAACCCTGAGAGTTCAGTTTGAGGAGGGAGATCAGCCATTGGGAGAGGGTCATCAGGGCCATCTCAGTCCTATGGTCACTCCTCAGCCAGTGCGCCCCCACCAGGGCACAGTTATCAGCAGGGAGGTCGCGTTGAACTAGGTTTAGACAACATGAGGTTCCATCAGTCGGGTCGTTCAGGTGGGAGGTTCCAGTAGCAGCGGAGGGCCCCATGCCCTAAGTATGGGAGGTTTTATTCTGAAGCCTATTACTTGGACATACTTGTATGCTATAGGTGTGGAGTGAGAGGCCATGTTTAGAGAGAGTGTCGTTCACCCAGTCAGGGCACGGGTAGGTGTCACGCCCCAAAATTGAGAAACGGTACCGGCGTCTAACCAAATGAACCCAGTCAAGCGAACCTGATTTGCCTTTCCTATCCCACACGTTACCCCGTGATTTCAATATACATAATTCATGTGAAATAGCCATTTATAACCTAAGCATAAACTTACGACTTGAATTCATTTCCAACATATGATACCAAATACATACAAAATACATACAACATTTACAACGTGGACCACGATTCCGAACCGTACCATTACTTATCCAAAATACATATTCACACTAACCACATTGTGTCTACGGAGCCTCTACAAATACTAGAACATATCATTACATGCCGGCAACAAGGCCCCGACTATACCTTACAATACACAATAAACTTAAAAGGAGGTGGCATGAACCACACATGGCCCTGAGAGGAAGTGGGGCTCACCAATGCAGCTGACGGAATAGAGATGAGGCACTACAGTCGGTGGGTTGAATTACCTACTATGGAACCACCTACAACCATCATAAGAATGTAGCGCCCCCGGCAAATGGGACGTCAATATATTTGAATTGTACTGGTATGTATGAACAAACTTTACTGTAAGTAAGATTAGCAATGCACAGATAAGATACAGTAACAGAATCAGCAAGCATTGCACAGAAACGTAAACAATCAAAATCACAAGTTCCACATATTCCCTTTTTTCCTTTCCAACAACACCATATTCACATATAATTTCATTGTAAGGACACAATCTCAGTACAACCAATCACCCATATGATATCAAGTCACAACAAATCATTGCCCAAACCAGGAGTCAAAATAAGACATTAATTGTAAGCTACGGCCAAACGCCAAGAACGACTTAATAAAAGAGGCCATTTGTGCCAACACCAAAAACATAGGAAAGAAATGAGAAACGAAATAAATGATTAAAATGATGATGTCTCAAGTGAGATGGACTAGCCAATCAGGCCGTGATCGGACACCATGCCGGACACATGGTGGTAATTGTGCTGGAAATGATGATTGGAATTGTGGATATGGTTGATGTCTCAAACGAGATGACCTAGCCGATAGGGTTCGAGATCCGACTCCGTGTAAGAAAAATGTGGTATTGTGGATTGTGGCACATGGAACTAAGGTTACCAACCTAATAAGATGAAATATTGAACTAAGAATTTATGAGATCACCTACTTGATGTTTTAGCGTTCATTTGAAGCTTTTATTGTACAACATGACTGTTTTCCCTTTTTCTTTCATTGTTCCTTCTATTATCTTTGGTGTTTAGCTTTAGATATTTATACTATTCGACAATACTAACATCCCTTTTGCCAGGGGCGCTACATCTTTGGATGGATGTAGGTGGTTACATAGCAGACAATGTCGATCGTAGGTAGTGGTGCATCCTCTTCTCAGCGGTCTTGGCGAGCCCCCTTTTCTTACAGGGGTCATGTAGTACATCTTTTGTTTATATGCTTACGCGTTTCGAGGTATATCCGGGGCCTTGTTGCTGGCATTATCTTAACTGTCTTTTGTATCCTTAGAGGCTCCGTAGACATTTTTGTGGGTTGTGTATGAGTATTGGAAGGGTCAGTGGATTATGTTGTATTTCTTTTGAACTCTTGTCCCACTAAACTGTAAATTGTATGTATTTTTGGGAATGTAACTATGATATAATGAAAATGAAGTAAAGAAACCTTGTAATATTTTATATATATATATATATATATATATATATATATATATATATATATATATATATATATTATGTATGTAGTCTTTCCACTGCTTAACTAATGGTACCGTGCCTTCTTTAATCTTATAAGATATGGTCTATGTAAAAAAATCCTCCATCTTTCATATATTTCAGTTTATCATAGTTCTAGCTAGGTTGTTTGGTGAAAGACTTGTGAAGTAGGGGCTGGAAATTGAGTTGAATTTGTTGTGGTAATATGGAGTGTTTGGAGTAGTTTCATATTATCATATGGTTGTTACATTATAGCATTGGCTCGGACATGTTGTGTTTAATCTAATTGGTGCCTTAACTAAGTTGTGGGAGTAAGAATTGATTAAGTAATAATTTGAAAATCAGTTTGGAGTTTCTGTAATTTGTGGAATGTTATGAGTTCCTTTTTATGTAGTGTAGTGGCTTAAATATCAATATCTATAACCTGGGTATATTGTGGTTGTCATTATTGAAGTGTATTCAAGTTATGACTCAGTTATAGGGATGGAAAGTGCAAAGTAGCACTTGGTTGTTGTGGGAGATAGTGTGTAAAATTTTGGTGATCTATTGCGATGGATATAAGGTTGGTTATTGATGTAATATGTTTGTTGATATTTTGGACATGTTGGTCTTGTTGTTTCGTTTTTGGAAAGGAAAATATTAAGGGAAGGTGCTTAAAAATACTCGTAGACGAGCTAGTTGCTTATTTGTGTTGAATTCTAGCTTCCTAAGCTTAACAATACTCCTTTATTGTTTGTTGTAGATTGAATTACTAACGGGTTGAACCAACCTCGGGGGTTAAGTAAACAATAAAGGTATGTTAAGGCTAATCCTTCCTTCTTTTGTCATGATCGAAGTGACGATACATAAACGTAAATTTATTCTGTAAATGGTTATACTCTTAGTTGTTAAGGATACCTACGGTACCATCGAGCTAGAGCCGGTTGGGAAGTTACGAATTTACCACTGGGCTACAACCGGTCGGGCAATCATGCATTTACCAACGAGCCACGGCCGGTTGGGCAGTTATTTATTTACCACCAAGCTACGACCGATCGGGTAGTTAGGCGTTTAAACGATCATGAGTTATAGAATGGTTCGCTCGCGCCAGTATGGCACCATGTTCCAGCTGTGCCTCCCCCCTCTCCCACATTTTGGGAGTGAAAATCCGCACCTCCAAAGTCGGACATTCATGAAGTGAGCGCCCACCTAGTGATATATACGCATGCTTTGGTGAGGGGCATTAATGCTAGACACCCGTACAATGCTGAGTAATTTTGTGTGTGTGATGAGGTAGCACTTAAGACAGAGAGCTTGAGTATGTTGAGAGTGAGAGTATTTGGGGATATCACCTTTAATTCATTCACCCGACATCCATACTTGACATATTGGCATAGAGATGTATTATTCCTCATGAAGCTGACATGTTCTTATCAGTGTTGTTCTCTAATTGTTATACATGAAAGTATGTCTAAATTCCTGTAATATGAAGGAGAAGATTTTGATAATTACCTTGAGTTACTTATTGTTATTGTCTTCATTATATCAGTGTTGTCGTTTATATTGGTTTTGAATTTCCTCTTCTGTGCTCGTCATTGCTTTCAGCCTAAGTTTAGTTCTATTACTTATTGAGTACATGGGGTCGGTTGTACTCATACTACACTTTTCATTTCTTGTGCATATCCAAGTTATCTAGACGTGGGGATTTCCAGATCAGTGTTGGTGCTAGTATTTGGAGACGTCGAGATAGCTGCTATGACGTCTGCAGACCCCGACTCTATTTCCTTTGATTTTATTATTACTTTTATATTGTTCAGACAACTGTAATATGGATTTGGTTTAAATTTTGATACGTTGACACCAGATCTTGGGGATGGTTGTAGTAGTTACGTAATTAATTTTATTAGACAATTATGATGTTTCCGTTGTTAGGTTTGTTAAACCATGTTTATTAAAATTTTTAGTTGGTATGTGCTGGCTTGCCTGACATGTAGTGATAGGTGCCATCGCGGCCCTGGTGGGAGTTGGGTCGTGACTGTTGACCATAAATTTCGACCCTCCATTTAAAAATTAATTTTCTTTATACTTAATAATTTGCAATAATGTAGTGAAAATATTTTCTAAAAAATTATACCAATTTTCATCTAAATATAATAGGAAATTAGTATTTAATAGTGTTAGATTAATAATTTCATATTAAATATTTATAAAACAAATATTACCCTTACTATTTTTAAATTATTAATATAATTTCTATATTTTTATACACAAGTTTATAATTAATTCAACAAATTAATCTTTTATTTTTAATTAACCCTCTTATTATTTAAATAATCTAATATTAACTTCATAATTTGGGTATAGAAAGTATTTTAATAAATTATTAGTTAATTATAGTAATTTATAGTACATTTGATGATTATATTTTTATTACATTCAATTACAATTAATTAAGTTTAATTAAATTAATTTTAAGGGGATTAAAAGCTTAAAAGACTATGATTGCAAATGCTTAACTAAACACAGTATGACTACCCCCAAATCAATTCCAGCCCAAAACACCATCCCAAAGCCACATGACCCGATCCAGAATAATCCCTCCACTCCATTTTGACTTTTTATTCCATCACCATCGAGCTAATAGATGCTCCACGACAACCTTCCTCCATACTTACACACGAAACAAAACTCATCTAGACCGTTCATTCAAATAATCATTGGTCAATGCTTAAACAAAAATTTCCCTTTTTATTTCAATATCCATTAGTGTTTCATCTCCGCCGTTGGATTAAAAGAAATCCAGCGGTCATTCTTTTTTCTTAATAAATATTTTATCTCCGAAATATCAAAATCATTGATCACAATTATCCAATGGCTACCTTTACCCACCCACTTTAAACCTACCAATGCCACTACCCAAATCAATATATACCATATCCGCTGCCCCCATGTCCTCTTTCACTCTCCTTTCTCTCGTATGTTTAACCTCTATCAATCATAAGACCTTGCACAAATTTCAGCAAGGTCACAAAATCAAACCCCATGCTATCCATTTTCTCTATATACCGTGAATCTTGTTGTTTTCTTTCTATTTTCACCTATAAAAATCAAAAGCCCCAATTCGAATATCCTATACCTAAATATGAAAGTTCAAATTGTCTTAGTTTCTCTTATGTTCTTTCAAACTATATCTAGATATGGGTTGCTACCTGTGTGGAGAGTTGGGGCGTGTGAGGAGGTTTTGCCCTTGCTGTTTTGGAGGTCCCGCTCAACAAAATAGTAAGGCTGCTACTTTTACACTAGTTACTATACCACCTGCTAAGACAGGTCAGGGTAGGGCACAGGCAGTTCGAGGAAGCCCTAGAGGGGGAGGTCGATCAGGGCGTGGCTAGGCTCGATGCTACGCTTTTTTTGCCAGGCTATATGTAGTTGATTCCGATGTTGTGATCAAAGGTATTGTTTCAGTATGCCACATAGATGCTTCAGTATTATTTGGCACTAGTTCCACTTATTTATATGTGTCATCATAGTTTGCTCATTATTTGGATATGCCTCGTGATTCTTTAGTTGCACCTCTCCATCTATCTAAAGTGATGGGTGATGATATTATTGTAGATCGTGTATACCGATCATATGTGGTTACTATTAGGGGTAGTGAGATAAAGGTTGATCTTCTACTACTCAGCATGATTTATTTTGATGTGATATTAGGCATGGACTGGTTTTCGTCATGTTATGCTATTCTGGATTGTCTCGCAACGATAATGACGTTGGCGGTCCCGAGGTTGGAGTGGAGAAGCTCCTTTGATTATGTCCCCAGTAGAGTGATTTCATATTTCAAGGCTCGACGAATGGTTGAAAGGGATGTTTGGCATATTTGGGCTTCGTGAGGTATGTTAATGATGATGCTCTTACTGCTGAGTCAGTTCCGGTAGTGAGCGACTTTCAAGATGTGTTTCATGCAGACATGACGGTCATTCCACCTGATAGGGACATTGATTTTAGTATTAATCTGGTGTCGGAAACTCATCATATATATATTCCACCATATTGATGTTTACCGTGAAAATGGTAATTATAATTATATTTGATTTTGTGGTTCTAAAAATATGTGATCTATTTTAATACCAGTTGTTTAGGAAATATATGCTAAGTGAGAGGTAAGAAAATGAGATAAGGGCAAAAGATAATGAGATTGTGCAAACCGAGCAGGTGAGAGACGAGGTCTCGTGCTTGGTTGAAATAGGTCTTAAGGTAGAGCTCGAGAGCTTGGCAGATGGCGGTCGGTGAGTACACAACAGTATTGAAGGCTTAGAAAATGGCCTCTTTATGACAAATAACGAATAATAAATGAAGACCAATTAATGAACACAGTAAATAAAAGGCAATAAATCAATGGAACAATTGTAGAGAATGTTTGAGTTAGAGAGCAGAGAGTGTTCTTGTTCTTGTGTTGAATATCATGTGTCCTACAAAATGAAAAGGGTCCCCTTTATATAAGAGGGGGAATGCCAACATAGTACATGCGTAATTATTATAATGATAGATGGCTGGTACATTCATTTAATGCCACGGTACGGGCTTGTACTGTTTTGCGTACTTGGTCAGCTTTAAACACGTGCCTTTTGGGAATTTCCCGCCTCTCCATGATGGTCTTCGATTTAAACCGCCTCAAGATCGAGTGTGGAGAGTCCTCAACATGACTCTTCAATGTCCAAACTCGAACTGCTTCGAGCCTTCTGAAGACGGGCTATGAAGCGCCGTAATGATCATAGAATCGGGCTCTCCAATTTTTGCCGTATACAGATCGTCCCCGCATTTTCTAGAATGAAGTGATAAGAAACAGTCTTGAATTATTTTCTCTTTGATATCCCTAGTATGACGTCAGCCTTATCAGAGCATTAAATGACGTGACATAAAGGCTGCGCTGAGGTCGCTGTCAGCACGATTCTCGAGAAGCCCACGATAGCCAAAGGGCTTCTATAAATACTTTAATCGTTTTCCTTTTACAATTTTACAACATCTTCATGTCTTCAAAATTTTACTAACAGTTTCCTATCTTCATCCTCTTTCCATGTTTGCTTCTTATCTTCTCTCTTCACAACTCAATTACAATTATGGCAAAAACTTGAAAAACAGTACCTCAAAAAAAGTGAGCCTCTTCTTCATCATGCCCGTCCATGGTCCCTTCGAAACCGTCTTCGATTTTACCATTGGAAAACCCTCTTCTACAACGGGCCGATGCGAGCCTATGTCTAGTTACATGAGTGTAATGAATGATATAGACAGGGTAAAACTAGACTACAGTTGGGGGAGTCGGCCCAAGTAGAAATCCCCACAGCTGAAGAAATCATAGTGACACATACGACTAGCATTTTCAGCGTATATACATACCCTTTCACTTTAGGCCCCGTAGATTCTTCCTCTCCACCGATTGACCCGGTGATTCTAGAATTTTGGCGTCAATACCGACTGACTCTCGGTCAGATTTATCCTTCTTTCTGGAGGATTATATATATGATTCGACACATTTCCAACATTTTTTAGGGAATGACTTTCACCCTCGACCACTTGATCAGATTGTACAACCCTCGTCTCTTCTGAGGCCGCCTAATTAAGCTGCACCGTCGATCTGCCAAGGCGTTCTTTGCCTGTATCGACGAGGATAAAGATCAGGGATAGATGAGCCGATTTGTTAGAGTCAGAACCTCGGACATCATCCCTGCTGATAGGATGCCGTTCCCGTAGGAATGGAATATGAAATGTGAGTATCACCTTGTTGAGTATGTTTCACCACATCTTTTTCCCCTGATTGATTTTCTTCTAATTGTTTAGCCACCATTTGGTTTCCCCGCACAGTCCAGGACCCTCCGGGGTGGGTCAAACTTTTGGATTTTGCTTTTCCATACAAGAAATGTGTTTGGCACAATTTGGCTAAAACATGGTGGATGGCAAAGAACCACGGTATGCCCTCATTGTTGTTGTTCCCTCGTTCTTTGTAAGTAGTCTCTATGGTGGTGAGTTTGATACATTATGCCCGTGCAGGGCTTGGGGAAGGCGTGTCGATGAGACCGCCCTCTTCTGGTGAGGAAGAGGCTTCGAGAACTGCTAAGGACAAGAAAAGGAAGAAGGAGTAATCGGTGGAGTCTCCAAAATCCAAAAAGGCAAAGGCTCGGAAGCCCAAGACTGATGCTTCGGTCTTATCCTTGATGGACGCTGAGACTCTACGAGCCGAGGAAGAACACGATGACACCTTCCCTTTGGTACAAAGGGCAAGACTAAGCTTGATGCTTCGAGAATTGCTGGGCAGACGTCTGCTGAGTCGGAAGCGGCCGATGCGGACCCGCCTTGTGTTAGGAGACCCTCAAGGAGGGTTCAGGTGTGGTCCATAAGGGTCGAGATGAGGTATCGATGAAGGCTGATGTTGCAGGTGATTTTCAATCGGGCCTATCATTTTCTCAATGGGAGATACAAAATGCACACGACAGGAATACCTCGGGTTTGGGGACCTCTCCTAGAGGGGATGGTGCATTCAGAGATTATTTGGAAGGTGTTGAGGAGGAGACCGATATTGATGCCCCCGTTGCTCTCGAGGAGGCTGAGAGGATTCAAAAGAAGGTAACCTTATTTGATATAATATTCTATGCTTCGAATTTCTACTTTGCTTTTATAACTTTCTTCCTTTACGCTGTAGGTCAAGAAGCTGTATGAGCAAGCCTTCTCTAAGATGCAAGATGAGTTGGCTCATTGTGGAGAGGAGCTTGAGAAGCTTATATCGGAGTCGGTTGAGCTAGAGGCTCTATACGCCCGAATAAAAAAGGAGTTGATAAACCTCCGGGCAGGCTCGGAGAGGGCGGTGCAAGAGAGGGCCGACTTCATCGAGCATGTACTTCTAGTACCCATAATTTTATCTTTTATTGCCATACTTGGTGCTAATTAGCTTATCTTTCAGATCAGGAAGAAGGATGCCCTAGTGGGGCAGTTCCAAGAGGATGTTGTGGCCAAGGTTGCCGAAATCCTTGAGATGGCACAGCTGAATGATGTCGTGGCTTCGGAGAGAGATATGCTTCGGGAGAATATATCCTCGAATCAAGACCTTCTTCGAGGTGCTCAGGAGGAGGTTGTTTCATTATCCATGGCCAAGTCTGAGGCCGATGAATTTGTCTCTTCATACAAAAGGTTTGCTGCCACCGCGAATGATAGGGTTAGGGAGATATCCGAGAAGGCCGAGCTAAAACTGGCTCGGGCAGTTGCTCATGCTCGCTTGTAAGACAAGAGTCAAGACTTCGAGGAAGTGAGCACTAAAGATTTCGATTTCTATGCCGAGATTGAAGAGACCAGGGCCCTGGATGAAGAATCGAAAATTTCTACTACGTCGGATGAGGGCTCTGAAAGCGGCTCGGGCAACAGTGAAGGTGAAGAGTAGATTTACCTACTGTTTTCCTTTTTCCCTTTTTTCTACATGGGATCTTTGAGGGAGCTTTGTAAAAAATACCCTTGTAATACATTTTTTTTGAGTAAAAAAGATCTCTTCGTTTCATATCTCTCAAACTTTACCCTTCAATGCTTATGTGAAAGTCGACCTTTGAGCTCTGAATTTAGCTCTTCAGGGCCCGCTCTTGTAGTGACAGAGATCCTCAGTTTCGGACACCTTCTCGAGGTTAGGTTGACATGGGAGTTTCAATCCCTCGAATACTGCATGACAACGTCCTTTATATGACATGACTGTGAAGTGACCGAGGTGGCCCTGCTGGTACACTTCCCCAAAAACCATAACAACCTTGTCAGAATTAATTGGCCCTCAAAGTTGGTGAATAGCCGCCACTTGTTCTATATATATACACATTCGCTCCTTCTTTAGTTTATGTCTTGCAACATTGCAAAACTAGTTTTCCCTTCAACGTTCTCTTTTTATTCTCATCTTGCGAAACTGTTTGAGCTATCTTCCTCTTTATCTTTGTTCAAATAGTCATGGATACCGTGCCCGAATTCGTTCACTAAGAAGAGGTAAACCTTGCCTCTACTTCTTGCCCGGCTGGTGTAGTTAACCTTGAACTATTTTTCTTTGAAGAAAGACTTTGCACTAGAGAAACCCTACGATGCCCTGGGCCATCGAGAGCATGCTTCGAGGTTTATTTGATCAATATAGGAGAACTACCTCGAGGCCGTGGGTAGAGATTATGGATGGGGGAAAATATGATGTTGCAGATAACTTCTCGAGAGGAGAATATTATGGCCCATGTAGAGGGATTCCTGAATGTGTATACGTACCCATTTACATTGGGCCCCCTCGACCGCCTTGTGCTTGAATTCTGCAAAAGGTATCGAGTCACCTTGGTTCAGATTCATCCATCCTTCTGGCGGATAGTGTTGATGATAAGGTTCTTCACTGAAAGTGCCGAGCTCGAGCTTACCCTTAGTCACCTTATAAGGTTATATTCGCATCTGCATTGTCGAGGCCTGACTTTGTTATGATGCCGATCCACCAAGACTTTTATTGCCAGTGACAATGAGGACCGGAACCTAGGATGGATGAGTCATTTTGTCCGACTGAGCACCATCGATATCATTCCTGCGGGGTTCCTTCTGTTTCCCAAAAAATGGAACTTCAAATGAAAGTACTATATCGTACCTTAGTGCCTTTTACTCTTGTTGATTTATAAGAATTATCTTTTTCTCGTCCTCAGCGGTCCCGTGGATGATTGAAGAGGTTCCCGATTTTGCGGACTAGACTAGGAGGCTGGCCGCTTCCTCGACATATGATGAATGCAAGTGGCAAGATCTGTCGAAGGGCAGATGGGAAGCAAAGCACCACGGTATGAGCCATGTGATTTCCTTTTGAGGAATGCTTTCTTTTATGTGTATTAACTCCGCCACCGCAGGTGTTGGTGGATTTTCCATGGTGAGATCGTTCCCCTTCGAGGAGAGGGAAGGGTTGTCAGCTTTGGTGCCGAGGGAGGATAATAAGCGAAAAAGGTCCTCGATGGATGAGGACATTCTCAATGAGGCGGGGCCTGCCCAGAGACATAAAGGAGACGCCGCCGTAGAAGAGGACTTTATATACGTCGGTCATTCTATGGATATCAGCTCTCCTCATGAGGATTGTTCTTCATCTACAACTCGAACTAGGGTCACTCCCGAGGTTGCCGATCCTGCTAGGCCCGAGACCTCTAATCTCGATGAGAGGTTCCATGAGAGGGAACGAGCAAAAGTCTTTCACCACCATCTTCTTCCCCCCTCAAAGGTACTTCGAGGGATGCTCAGGGCCAGGGGCCGGCTAAATCAAGTGGGATCTCGAGAGATCATATCCCCATCAAGAAAAGTTCAACTGGGGTCGATGGGACCAGGACAGTAGATGCACGCTCAACATATGAGGAGGATCTGTGGCTCTGCTCTGTGGTGAGTTTTGGTTGACTTTCTTGGCTTTTCAGCTATGTTTTTTCATCTTTTGAACTGAAGCTTCTTTTTCATAGGCATTTGACAAGCTGAAGTTCGAGCTTCTTCACTGTGAGGCCAAGTTGCGGGAAGCTTTGGGCAAGGAGAAATCTCTCAGGCTTTGTATATGGCTAAAATCGGAGAACCCGATTTTACGATCATTACGGCTCTCCAAAGGCTCGAAGGTTCATGTTTTTGCATCGAGGGGGCACATTGAGGGTTCTCGACCCCGGAGCTGTATAGATCGAAAACAATCATGGAAAGGCGAGAAATCCCCAAAAGGCACGTGATTAAAGCTGAGTAAGTATACAAAATAGTACAGGCTCGTACCGTGGTATTAAATGGTTGTACCAACCATCTCTCTTTTGTAATATTTACACTTGTACTATGTTGGGATTCCCCCTCAATAATGGTTCAGCACCCGACCCTGCTATTTTGAAGATACTCGAAGACCTCGCAAAGAGGATTGAATTGGGCGAAAAGAAGATAGAAGTTAACGACAAAAAAAGTGGAGACCTATAACTCGAGGGTCAATCTGAGCCCCGACGCACCCCCGATTATGAAGGCTGTAGATTCAATTTTTTTTTGCAAAAGCCATTCCCATCAAGTGCATCCCTGAGGCCCATCCCGAAGAAACTCAGAATGCCCGATCTCCCGAAGTTTAACGGAACCTCGGACACCAATGTGCACATAACTGCTTACACTTGTGCTGTGAAAGGGAACGACCTAAGAGATGACGAGATTGAATTCGTCCTATTGAAAAAATTAGGAGAAACACCATCCAAAGGGGCTATGGTGTGGTATCATAAGCTGCCCCCGAACATGATAGATTCATTTGCCATGATGGAGGACTCCTTTGTGAAGGCACATGTTGTGCCATCAAGGTCGCTACACGGAAATCTGATGTCTTCAAAATCAAACAAAGAGAGAATGAGATGTTGAGGGAGTTAGTCTCCCGCTTCCAACTGCAACAGATTGAATCACCACCGGTCTCTGATGACTGGGCAGTACAAAACATCACTAAGGGCTTGAATGAACAAAGATCGATAGCTTCAACACAAATTAGCAAATTTAATTGAGTACCCCGTTGTAGTTTGGGTGGATGTACACAACAGGTATCAATTGAATATCAGTGTCAAGGATGACCAATAGGAAGCCACCTCAGGCTCGGTGTATCCTAGCAGAATCTTAGCGAAGGAATTGAGACTTCCAGAAAGAGAGCCAAGGCTAAACAAAGAAAGCTATCAACCGTACATAGAGAATCAGAGAAATATCCCAAGGCGTAACATACCTCGAAGTGATCAAAGGATGGACCGCGGATAAAATCCTCGGGGACTCATAAACAAAGTAGGGCAAACAGAGGTACCCCGACTATCTGAGTAAAATTTCAACATTGATGTTTCAGATATAGTACCAGCCATAGGTAAAATCCAAGACACCAGATGGCCACAACCAGTACTATCAGATCCTTCTCAAAGGAACCCTAACATGATATGTGAATTTCACGGTACGCACGGCCATAGGACGGAGGACTGCATACAGCTCCGAGAAGAGGTGACCTGCCTGATTAGAAAAGTTCACCTTCGAGAGTTCCTCAGTGACCTAGCCAAAAACCATTTTCGGGAAAGAGAGGAAACCAAAAAAAATTAAACAGAAGAACCATGACACATCATCCACATGATTATTGGTGGACTCGACGTCCCTCAGGGACCCTGAAGATGCCCTTTCATTCAGTGAAGAGGACATCGAGACCTTGTCTCAACCTCATAATGACGCACTACTAATTTATTTTCTTTAATAAATTTAAAATTAAACGTGTGCTCGTGGATCCAGTTAGCTCGACCAACATAATTCGGTCGAGGGTGGTCGACCAACATAATTCGGTCGAGGGTGGTCGACCAACTCGGGTTGCTCGACCAGATCGTGCCCAACTCCCGTGTCCTCAATGAGATCAACATGGAAAGCGAAAAAAACCAAAGGGGAAATCATCCTCCCAGTCAGCGTGGCCGGTACAATTCAAAACGCCAAGTGTCATGTCATCGAAGGTGACATGAGATACAATGCATTGCTCGGAAGGCCGTGGATTCAAAGTATAAGGGCGGTGTCGTCAACCCTTTATCAAATGATGAAGTTCCTTATGAAGGATGGAATAAAAACGGTATACAGGGAACAAAATGCAGCAAAAGAAATGTTCGCAGTGCACGGTGTGGCACTGACACCTTCTAATCAAAAGAGCCAAAAAACAAGGAAACATCAGAGTAGCAATCACACACTACATCCTTGGATAAACAACTAAAGGACTGTGCCGCGTCCTCGGAACGAATAACCGAAGCATACCGAGGCTTGAACGCCACCACCGCTAAGGTACAATCCTCTTCCTCTTTCCTTCACGTTTTAAACTAACCTATGTGTAGGTGTTCAATTGAAAAAGAATCGGATCACCCTCCTGCTCGAAGGCCTTAGGTTTTAATGCATGCGTTGCGCTCTTTTTCCCTCACACTAGATTTTATCCCAAATGGGTTTTACCGACGAGGTTTTTAACGGGGCAACACCCATATGCTACCTAAAGATAACTCACCAAGTATTCAAGGCTTCTCTTCGATCAACCTCAAATACTGAGGGGCATCCCCCCAGGAGATCACTGAAGCACGCCGAATAGGGTCTCGACAGGAGAACAATCTATAGGACCAAACGGTCAAATGAACCGTGTGCACATAGAATAATCGAACCCTCAATGGTGAAAAATGTGTACTTGTACCAAGTAATCGGAGAAGAATCTTTTATCATCAATACACATCGCGCATCAAAGAAATTTTTTATTTTCACAAGAAACGGCCCTAGGGCCAAAAATTTACCGACCACTCGGGAACTATCCTCGACAGTCACCCACCATGTCACCAAAAAATCGAAGCCGTAAGACCTAAAGGCCGGAAACCTCAAGCTCATAAGCCCTCCATGAGGCAATATCAACCCCGACTCAGGGACTGTCCTCCACAGTCACCTCATCGAGTCATCAAAAACTCGAAGCCATAAAACCTCAGGGCCGGCAACATCGAGCATGTATCCTCTCCATGTTGCAATATCACAAATGTAAGCCCTTCATGAGGAAATATACCAATTTAAGACCTCCACGAGGCAATATCACCGACGTAAGCCCTCCATGAGCCAATATCAACAATATAAGCCCTGCATGAGGCACTATCAACTCCGACTCGGGGAGTGTCCTCGACTGTCGCCTCATCAAGCTATCTAACTCAAAGCGGTAAGACCTTAGGGCCGGAAAATTCGAGATCATATGCACTTCATAAGGCACCAATGTAATCCCTCAACGAGGAAACGTCAAAACTGTAAGACCCCAAGCAAGGCATGTAAAAATTTTCAAGACCTTAAAAAGGCACAATCCCGATATCAAAGTCAAGGTTATATATCGAACTTGTAAGACCCCTAAAAAGGCATACCCTCGATATGGACGCCGAGGCTATCTCACTTGGGGACTAAAGGCTACACCCAAATACGATGACCACCGTCAGAAGGCTCCAGCCAAAGTAACGCAACTCGGAGACGTCGGACTTTCGCCAAAAAATCACAGGCCTCCAATTACTTCGAAAAAACATCGAAAAGAATCGGTTAAAGGTCGTACCAACCTAAAGCGTAAGAGCCCAAGTCGCTAGCTACACTAAAGGTCATACCGACCTAAAGCGTAAGAGCCCAAGTCGCCAGCTACACTAAAGTTGTACTGACATAACGTGTAAGATCCCAAGTTGCCAGCTACAGGTCGTACCGACCGAAAGCGCCTCAGGGCCGATTTAAAAACCTAAGGGCCGATGAGCTCTAGTTGAAACCCAAGTCGGAGACTGAGCCATAAATTGTTAACTAAAGTGACTCAGGGCCAAATGCGTAAGAGCCCAAGTCGCCAGCTACATTAAAGGTCGTACCGACCTAAAGCGTAACATCCTAAGTTGCCAACTACACTAAAGATTGTACCGACCTAACGTGTAAGAGCCCAAGTCCGCAGCTACAAGTCTTACTGACCCAAAGTGCCTCAGGGCCGATTTAAAAACCTAAGGGCTGATGAGCTCGAGTCGAAAAATGACTCGGATACTGAGCCCTAAATGGTTAACTAAAGTGCCTCAGGGACAAATCCATAAGAGCCCAAGTTTCTAGCTACAGAGAAGTTCGTACCGACCTAACGTATAAGAGCCCAAGTCGCCAACTACAAGTCGTACCGACCTAAAGCGCCTCAGGGCCGATTTAAAAACCTAAAGGTTGATGAGCTCGAGTCGAAACTCGACTCAAAGACTGAGCCCGAAACGGTTAACTAAAGCACCTAAAGGACAAATTCTTAAGAGCCGATGTTGCCAGCCTAAAAAGCCTCAAGCCAATTTATAACCCCAAGGGTTTCATCTCAAAGTCCAATTCATCGGGCTAATTGTCGACAAGCAAATCAGAGAAACCAAAGAATCTTTCATATATGTGTATTAAAAATATGCATTTACAATGCCCCCATATGAGTCTTTACAAAGAAAAAGGAAGGAAAAATTAGTCTGCTCTAGGGACTAGCTTCCTCGAAAGCCTTCGAAGATCAGCATCGGCACCGGAAGAAAGGAAAA
Organism: Nicotiana knightiana; assembly: GCA_005239525.1. Taxonomy (NCBI): domain Eukaryota; kingdom Viridiplantae; phylum Streptophyta; class Magnoliopsida; order Solanales; family Solanaceae; genus Nicotiana; species Nicotiana knightiana. Next base: position 92,020 of record ML425087.1, read on the forward strand.
ACTCGATGTCGATCTCATCCACCTTTGCATGCTTTATCTCTTCCAAGAGATCAAACCCCTAACGTGAATCTCTTCGAGAGTCTCCCTCCGAGACCTACATCGGGCATACTCATTGCCCCTCCTCTATCTGTCCAAAGCTCCTCTCAGCTGAGCCCGATAGCATCTTTCAAATAAACTGCCACTTTCCTATCGGGCTTTGCTCGAACTTTTTCAGCTTTAGCCCGGGCATCCAGGACCTCGACCTTCATATTCAAAAAACCAGTCTCGAGCTTGGCAATCATGCTCATCTGAACTGAGCTATCTTCTCGAGCATTGCAAAGTCGTATCTTGAGGGCGGCCGCCTTGACCAAGGCATTCCTTTGGTCCACAACATGAATTCCTATCTGCGCCTTCAACACATGGCATTCGGAATTCACTTGCCCAACCTCACCCCAAAGGCGTTTTAGCATTTTTATTTTTCTCTCTCAAAACTAGAGATCCCAGGCCTAACAAAATCGGTAATCTCGGGAGGCCCCCTGGCTCGAGCCGTAGACGAAGAACCATCCTCCCGAGTAGAGTTGATGTCCACAGAATTACCGACGTATATGAAAACCTCCTCAGTGACGACATCTCTTTTATGTCTCCGGGAAGGCCCCACCTCATTGAGAATGTCCTTATCGGTAAAGGATCTTTGTCGCTTACTATCCTCCCTCGGCCCCAAAGCCGACAGACCTTCCCTCTCCTCGAAGGGACATGGTCTCACCTCAGAGAATCCACCAGCACCAGCGGTGGTAGAGTTAGTACACATAAAAGAAAGCATTACTCTAAAGGCAACCAGATGGATCATACCGTGGTGCTTTGCTTCTCATATGACCTCTGACATATCTCGCCATTTGTGTTCGTCATATGTTGAGGAAGCCGCCAGCCTCTGAGTCCGGTCCGCAAGATTGGGGACCTCCCCTGGCATCCACGGGACCACTTAGAAAGAGAAAAAGAAACACTCTTATAAATCAGTGAGAGTAAAGGACAGTAATGTATGCCATGGTACTTACGTTTGAAGTTCCATTTTTTGGGAAATGAAAGGAACTCCATGGGAATAATGTCAATGGTCCTCTCTCGAACAATTGACTCATTTATCCTCCATTCTGGTCCTCATCATCGATGGCGATGAAAGGCTTGGTTGACCAGCGTCGTACCGCAATCGTGCCTCGACAATGCTGAGGCTGATATGATCTAATAAGGTGGCTAAGGGGAAACTCGAGCTCAGCCTTTTCGGTAAGTAGGAAGAGGCAGAGCACAACCGATTCTGTGGCACAAGATGCGCTGGTATTGCAAAGGCAGGAATGAGTTCACAACGTTCGATTAAGCTACTCGACAGACTAAAGCTAAAAGGAGAAAGGGAGATGACTCTAGTTGTTGAGTACCCTGGGGAAGGTACCAGATCGACTTCTAGTTGTAGCGGATCTTACTTACATCGGTTCTAGCACATCATTAGCATTATCCGCCAAAAGGACAGATGAATCTGAGCTAGGGTGACTCGGTACCTCTTGCAAAATTCGAGCACAAGGCGATCGGGGGGCCTCAATGTAAATGGGTACGTATACACGCTCAAGAATCTCTCCACATAGGTCCTGATGTATCTGAAGCATCACATTTCCCCCTAGCCGCAGTCTCTCCTCACTGCCTCCAGGTGGTTTTCTTCTATCGATCATATGAACCTCGACGCATTCTCTCTTTGGCCCGGGGCGTCGAAGGGTTTCTATAGTGCAAAATCTTTCTTCAAAGCAAAGCAGCCCGAGGTTAACTCGTCTTACGCTGGCAGTGTACCACTGGCCGGGCAAGATGCAGAGGTAAGGTTTTCCTGTTCTTGGTGAACGGATTCAGGCACGACTGCCATAACTACTCAAGCAAAGGTAAAGAAGAAGAAAATGAAAACAGTTTTGCAACATGATTCATGGAAGAGAACGTTGAAAGAAAAGATAGTTTTGCAAAGTTGCAAGACTTGAAATGAAGTGGAAGGAAGTATATATATAGCATAAGCGGTGGCTATTCAATTACTTTGAAATCCATTTAATTCCGACAAAGTTGTCATAACTTTTTGGGAAGTGTACAGGCGGGGCCACCTCGGTCACTTAACAGTCATGTCACATAAATAACATTGTCACACAGCATTCGAGGGATCGAAGCCCCCATGACAACCTAGCCTTAAGAAGGTGTCCGATCTTGAGGGAATCTACTATTGCAAGTACGGGTTCCAAAGGGCTAAGATCGAAGCTTGAAAGTCAACGATTGCATAAGCATTGCTGGGCAAAGCTTGGGTGATATGTAACATTGAGATATTTTATTTAAAAAATGCATCTACATGGGTATTTCTACAAAATTCCCCCTAGGGCTCTCATATACAGAAAAGGAAAAAAGCAAACCAGTAAGTGAATCTATTCTTCGCCTTCGTTGCTTTCAGAGGCCTCATCTGACGTATTCGGAATTGCTGATTCTTCCTCAAGGGCCCTGGCTTCTTCTATCTCAACAAGGAGATCGACACACTTAGCGCTCACCTCCTCGAAGGCTTGTCTCCAGGATTGTATGCGGGCATGAGCAACTACCCGAGCCAGTTTTAGGTCGGCCTTCTCGGATATCTCCTTAGCCCGGTCATTTGCAGCAGCAACATCCCTTTTGTATGAGGAGACAAACCCATCAACCTCAGACTTGGCCGCAGACAGTGCAACAAAATCCTCTTAAGCACCTCGAAGAAGGTCTTGGATTGAGGATAGCTTCCCCCGAAGTGCGTCCCTCTCTGAAGCCACGACATTATTCAGCCGAGCCAGCTCAAGGATTTCGGTGTCCCTGGCCGCAACATCCTCTCAGAACTGCTCCACCAGGGCATCATTCTGCCTAATCTGAAAAGCACATAAAATATGTCGATCAGCATAAGTGTTGCAATTAATTATAAAATTGTGGGTACCAGGATACCTTATCGATAAAGCCGTCCCTCTCTCGGAGCGCTCTCTCCCAGCCTGCTCATAGGTTGATAAATTCCTCCTCTTTTTGGGCACATAGAGCCTCCAGCTCGACTGACTACGACATAAGCTTCTGAAGCTCCTCTCTAATATGTGTCAGCTCATCTTGCATCTTCGAGAAGGCTTGGTCATACAACTTCTTGACCTATAACATAGAGGAAGAAAATCAGAAAGCAAGAATAGAAAATTGAAGAACAACATATTATTTTGAGAATATCACCTGCTTTTGGAGCCTCTCGGCCTCCTCGAGGGAAACAGGGGCATCAATATCGGTCTCCTCCTATACCCGTTCAAAATAGTCTCTAAATGCATCATCCTCTCCATGAGAGGTCCCCAAACCGGGAACATTCCTATCGTGGGCATCTTGTATCTTCCCTGGAGAAAATGAAAGGTCCGAGTGAAATCCACCGGCAGCATCAGCCTCTATCGAGGCTTCATCCCGACCCTGAAAAGCTCAAGTAGCAAGCCCTCCGAGCTCTTCAGCACGGACTGTGCCATGTCTGACGAGCGGCTCGGGGACTGCGCCCGAACCCTCCGTGAGGGCCTCTTCAGCACAAGGTGAGTCCACATCGGCCGCCTCCAACTCAGCAGATGGCCGCGCAACAACTCTCGAAGCATCAACGCTTCATTTTGCCATTTTTACCAAAGGGCATGTATCATCACTTTCTTCCTCGGCTTGCACGCTCTCAGCGGCCATTGAGGATAGGACCGTGGCATTGGTCTTGGGTTTCCAAGCCTTTGCCCTTTTTGATTTTGGAGACTTCGCCGAGGACTTCTTCTTCCTTTTCTTGTCCTTGGCAGTCTTTGGAGCCTCTTCCTGACCAGGTAGGGGCGGTCTCATCAACATACCTACACCAAGGCCTGCGAAGGCATATTATATAAAAAAACACCACTATCAAAAGTTCTTACAAAGAATGAGAAAACAATAATAATGAGAGCATATTGTGGTTATTTTTTTTGCCACTGTGTCTTAACCACATCGCAATAAATGCATTTGTTGTATGGGAAAGCGGAGTCCAAAATTTTTATCCACCCCGGAAGGTCCTGGACCACGCCGGGAAACCAAATGGTGGCTACAAAATTAGAAGAAAATCAGTCAAGAGAAAAAGAGATGGAAAAACATACTCAATTAAGGGGTACTTACGTTTCATATTCAATTGCTCCGGGAACGACATTCTATTAGCAGGGATGATGTCCGAAGTTCTGATTCTAACAAATCGGCTGATCCATCCCCGATCATTATCCTCGTCGATGCAGGCGAGGAACGCCTTGGCAGATCAACGGTGCAGTATAATCAGGTCCCCGCGGAAGAGACGAGGCTGTATAATCTGATAGAATGGTCGAGAGTGAAAGTCATTCCCTCGACCATGCTGGTAATGTGTTGAATCATACACAATCCTCCAAGAAGAAGGATGGATCTTACCAATGTCACTCGGTATTGATGATAAATTCGAGAGTCACCGGGTCAATTGGTGGAGAGGAAGAATCTACGGGGCCTAAGGTAAAAGGGTATGTCTATATGCTGAGAAAGCGATCCTTATCCATGACTATGCTTTCCTCAGCTGTAGGGATTTCCACTCGGGCCACCTCCCCCCAACGGTAGTCAATTTTTACCCTCTCTATATTTGATACTACACTTATGTATCCGGATATAGGCTCGCACCGGCCCGGTGTAGAATGGGGTTTTTCAATTGTGAAATCGGAGACGGTGTCGAAAGGACTAGGGATGCACTGCTTGATGGTTGAAGTATTTTTTGACTTACCCTTAGACGGGCATGATGAAGAAGCGGCTCCCTCATTTTTTTGTACCGTTTTGGAAGTTTTTGACATGGTTATAATTGAATTTAGAAGAGAGAACATGAAGAAGCAAATGCATATAGAAAGTAAGAGTGGGAAACACTTAGTAAAAGTTTGAAGGTTTGGAGAAGATGTAAAATTATTAAAAGGAAAGCGATTGAATTATTTATAGAGGCCCTTTGGGCATGCTTGAAGCGGAAAGGTCGAACTAATAACGGTTCGTGGGCTTCTCGAGAATTCTGTTGACAGCGAACTCTCCGCAAATTTTTCTGTAACATCATTTAATGCTCTTGAGAGACTGTCGTCATAATAGGGATATCTAAGAGGCAAGAATTCAAGGGAGTCTCTTATCACTTCACTCTAAGAAACGTGGGGACTATCTGTATACGGCTAAAATCGGAGAACCCAATTTTACGAACATAATGACATTCCGTAGGCTAGAAGGTTCAAGTTTTGGCATCGAGGTGGCAAATCGAGGGTTCTCGACCCCGGAGCAGTGTAGATCAAAGACTATCATTGAAAGGCGGGAAATCCCCAAAAGGCACGTGCTTAAAGCTGACCAACTACGCAAAATAGTACATGCCCGTACCGTCGCATTAAACTGTTGTACAAAAGATCTCAATTTTGTAATAATTACACATGTACTATGTTTGGATTCCCCCTCATATATAAAGGGGACCCTTGTCGCTTTGTAAGAGACATGATATTCCATACACGAACAAGAACACTCTCTGCTCTCTAACTCAAACATTCTATATCTTTGTTTCATTGATTTATTTCTCTTCATTTATTATGTTCATTAGTTCTTCATTTATTTCTCATTATTTACCACAAAGAGGTCATCTTCAAGGCTTTCAATACTTCTATATCACTCTCGACAACCCCTTGTCAACCTCTTGAACTCGACTTCGAGGACCATTCCAACCAAGCTCGACACCCCGTCTCCCTACTGCTCGGTTTGCTTAATCTCACTGCTATTTGCTCTTATTTTGTTTTCTCACTTCTCACCTAGCATATATTGCCTAAACAACTGGTATTAAATAAATCATCTATTTTTAGAACTATATAATCAAATATAATTGTAATTACCATTTTGAAGGTAAACATGTTTCTTTGCAATAAGAAAACAAAAGAGTTAATATATCTTCGATCGGAGATGCATCGAAGTTAAGAATAAAAAGGCAATCTCAAGCAACAGGTAATCCTTATCTTGAAGGAGTACATGTTTCCTATCCCGATCTTCAAGAGCTAATGCTTGATATTTTAGTTGCAGAAAAAAACGGAAGCGTTGAAACGCCTTTGGGTCGAAGTCGGACATGTCAATTATAAATGCAATGCGCTAAAGGAGCAAATAGGTGTTCATGTTGCGGCCCGAAGGAATGCTTTGACCAAGGCTTCTGCCCTCGAGGTGAAACTTTGCAATGATCAAGAAAATAGCTCGATTCAGACGAGAAGGATAGCCAAGCTTGAGACTGATCTTTCGAATATGAAGGCCGAGGTCGTGGACGCCCAGGTTGAAGCTGAAGAAGTTCGAGCAAAGGCCGATAAGAAAGTGGTCATTTATTTGAAAGATGATGCTGATGCTCGGGCCGAGCTAAGGGGAGCCTTTGATAGGGAGAGGAAGGGCAATGAGTATGCTCGATGCGTGTCTCAGAGGGACAACCTCAAAGAGATTGATGCTAGGGGCTTTGATCCCTCAAAGAGAATAGGCAACTTGACTTTCACTAAAGCTCTATGTGACTTGGGGGCCAGCATTAATTTGAAAACCTTGTCTCTGGCCTCCATAATTTGACACATAATTCATATTTTCTGGGTAAGGGGGGTGATGGCTTTCTGTATTCCAGTGATTACCAATTAGTTGACTAATGCAAGATGTGCATAAGCCCCATTGGTTGTGTCAACAATGTGCACCTGCTGTTTCTGTCCCGATTCTTCTACCCTCTTAGTAAGGATACTCATTTGTGTTATCAAGGTGGCCACGTTCTCTGCAATGGTATTTGATGGATCGAATGGCACTGAATGAACTACAGGAGTAATGGGTGCATTCCTTGTTGTCCATCCTGAATTCTGTGCCATTTTATCAAGTAAGATTTGGCTCTCTCTCCACGATTTTCTTAGAAATACTCCACCAGCTGAAGCATCAACGTTTGCTTTCACAGTATCAGCCAATCCCATGTAAAAATGCTGCCCCAACATTTGCTCAGGAATGCCATGATGTGGACAGATAACCAGCATACTCTTAAATCTTTCCCATGTCTCTTGTAATGTTTCCACTGGTTTCTGTCTAAAGCTCAAGATTTCATCAATTTGTTGAGCAGTTTTGTTGGGTGGATGAAACTTGTTCACGAACTGCTTGACTAACTCCTCCCATGTAGTAATGGAATTGATGGGGAGTGAGTTAAGCCAAGTCTGGGCAGCACCAGTCACTGAGAATGGAAACAACAACAGTTTTATTGCTTCCTGAGTGACGTTTGGCTGCCTTTGAGTTTTGCAAATCGACAGGAAGTTCTTTAGATGCTGCTGGGGGTCTTCACTGTACGACCCTGAGAATAGCCCTTTGTTCTGCAACAGGTGCAGCATATTATTTGTAATCTGAAAGGACTCGGCCTGTATTTGAGGAACCAATATCGCTGTGGCCAGATTCTCAGCTGTGGGTTGTGCCCAGTCGTATAAAGGAGCTTCAGCGACTGGGTCCACCACATCATCCCCATGATTATTCCGGTTGTGTAGATCTTCCATGTCTGTTTCGATTTGTTCAATTTGTGGTTGATGTTTGCTTTTTCGGTTGGTCCGGTTTATGGTCCTGAAAACTTTCTCAGGGTCTGATAAGGCTTCAATCACTTCACCAGTCCTCGATGAGGTTCTAGGCATGCACCTGCAACACTTAGCAAACGTTAAACGTTCAATGTGAAAACAAACATTTTAAAGAAAATTGACTATGTCTCAGAATTTTTGTATTTCTTTCAACTCAATTGATAATACCGTTAATTCCCCCGGCAACGGCGACAAAATTTGATCACGCTCAACTATGTCTTCTATAAAGACTAAACGGGCGTTGCAAATATAAATCTGGGGTATTAAGCCCAAAGTCGATCCCACGA
>ML425087.1:108214-162582 GCA_005239525.1 Nicotiana knightiana
GCCTATATTCCTATGGAATCAGGATTAACAAGAACGCATTAATAATTCCCGTATAATAACCAAGCAAGGCGATTAGGTATATTCCTATATATATTCATATCCTAACCGCAAATCCGCTCCCCTGAAGGGTTAAGATCTTGCTCTAGACCAATCTTATATGCAATCTATAATTCCCTTCTAAATTCGTAGATAGTCTTCAATTGGTGATCAAGCAATTGAATAATTAAGCACAAGATTGAATAAACAAACCAATTAAGATAAAACAATAAGAATAATTCAAGCTTCAACTACAACGTTCATGTAACACCCAAAACTCTAGAACTAATAAACTATAAAACTAAAAGAAGAGAAGAGAAGAAAAACTAAGTAGAATCCTCTTTCAACGTGGTGTGTTCCTCCGTCAAAAGTCCCCTGTCGAATCCCCCTTAATGTGATGTTTTTGGGTCTATTTATATGTTTAGGATGAACCCTAAACGTGTCAAAGACTTCTATTCTAACTTGGAAACACTTAAAACCCGTCAAAACTCGATTTCTGGCCGACTGGGGACCCTGGCGTTTCAGCCCAAACGCCTGGCTAAGGCCAGGCAGCCCCTGGCGTTTGGGCTCTAACGCCAGGCACCCCCTGGCGTTAGGGCTCTAACGCCTGGCTAAGGCCAGGCTGGGTCAGGCTGTTTGGCTCTGTCGCCCGGGTATCGCCCGGGTGTCCCCTTTCGCGTATTTTTCGACGTATTTGCATCCGTTTAGCCCCGTTTCCATTTCCAATTCACCTACACATAAAATAAACCCCACTAGGCACATACGACGTGTATTTTATCATTAAAGCACATAAAATGCAAGGTATATAATGCTTAAAATCATGAATTCTAGCCATGCCTCACTAAGTATGTAAGGCATGAAAATCAGTACATAAGAGACATAGATGAAATATGGAATAAGAAACCCATCTGTAAATCTGAATAACATTAAAAATCCTAGAACATTTATAATGTCATGCACGTGTATAAATGTCATGTAACGCATAGGTTTGTACGTACATTACATCATCAAGCCTCTGAGGGCATCCCATCATGTGATATCGACCATTGTGGGCAAATCATCAACGCATACCAATTGATTTGGTGGTGGTGCGTATATAATGCCATAACCTTTCCTATATCCCATATACATATATATACATACATATATACGCGTATATAACACCGTGTGAGTCATGGATCAATGTACATGTATAAATGCATGAAATGCATAAGAAATACATTAATAAATATTTTTTAGAATGCCATAAAAATCAGTATGCCTTTCGGAAAAACATTATCAAATATGTATTTTTCTGGAACCCATGAACAGAAGATAATAATAATTCACTTGGGGAATCAATAATATAGACACCCCTAGTATTCGTATTAATAGAGGAATTTATGGAAACTGTGCGTTTGCTCGTTTCTTCAGTAAAAGTTGGACCATGCTAGAAGAAAGAAGGGATGACCCTAACATACTTGGGATAGAAAAGATGTGTTTGTTGAAGCTTGCTAACGTTCTTTTGATGCTTCATTTTCAAGAAATGACGAAATTAGCTTTTGTTGAAAGCTTGAAGATGGTTAATGTTTCTAGGAAGGTTAAAACTTTTCCTTTGATTCCAAAATGCCAATATCTGCTTTTGTATAGATTCTTATGTTTCTGATGGTAAGAATGTTATATTAATAACAAAAATGATGTATCCCTTTCTTAGCCACTAAATTTCCACCTAGTCATGGATTGAGCAAGAGTCATTCCTTTACTTTGTGGCCTTCTGCCACGTTTCTTTTGGTGGGTGTAGTTTATAAATTTTTATCCACTTATTAGTTAACTGGATAATGTTCCGTTACCCGATAATCAACTAATTACTAGCATAATTTAAAAATAGCCTCAAAATACTTAAAATTCTACTTATTTTTAATATACTTTATATGTCATACTATCACGACCATAGGGTACCTTGTATGGTACTAGTCCATAAATATCGGGTAGCATTGCTCGACCCGTATTTTATCCCAAATTGGCCACTTTCAACGAAACTTATTTTCTTTAATTCGTGCACCCTTTATCCTTCATGACACTTATTTGTCGCTTGTTATAAATAGCGCAAACAACTTCACCTCAAGAAAATATCATCCCTGAGTCTATGTCGATTAACTGAAGAAAAAACTTTTAACGTACGAAAATGCGAGATGTAACATTATGAGCTCGAAGTTGCCGGCCCTGAGGTCTTATGGCTTCGAGTTTTTGGTGATTCGATGGGGTGACTGCTGAAGATAGTCCCCGAGACATCAAACACTTTTGGCGTTGGAGTCGTTCTTTGTGAAAATAGCAAACTTTTTGGTGCTGCCTCATCGAGGTCTTAGATTGTTGAAATGCCTCATGGAGGGATTATAGTGTTGATATTACCTCGTGGAGGGCTTGTGCTGTTGATATTGCCTCATGTGGGCTTACATTGCTGATGTTGCCCCGTGGAGGGCTTACATTGGTGCCTCATGGAGGGCTTATGAGCTCAAAGTTGTCGGCCCTGAGGTCTTATGGCTTCGTGTTTTTGATAACTCGATGGGGTGACTGTCAAGGATCGTCCTCGAGTCGGGGCTATTCCTTTTTAAGGTCTTACAAATTTGGCGCTGCCTCGTCCAGGGCTTACAAGTTTTAGCATGCCTCGTCAAGGTCTTACATATGCGATATTGCCTCATGGAGGGCTTATATTGGTTCCTCATGGAGGGCTTATATTGGTGCATCATGGAGGGCTTATGAACTCGAAGTTTCCTGCCCTGAGGTCTTGAGTTTTTGGTGTCAGTCCCAGAGTGTTTGGGAAATTTCTGGCCCTAGGGCTGTTTCTTGTGAAAATAGCAAAGTTCTTTGACGCGTAAAGTGTTTTGATGATAAAAGATTCTCCTCTGATTACTTGGTAAAAGTATACATTTTTTCACCAACGAGGGTTCGATTATTCTATGCAGACACAGTTCATTCGAGTGTTTGGTCCTATAGATTATTCTCTTGTCGAGACCCTCTTTGGCATCTTTTAGTTTTTTCGAGGAGGTGATCTCTCGGGGGGATGCCCCTCAGTATTTGAGGTTGATCGAAGCGAAGCCTTGAATAGTTGGTGAGTTCTCCTTAGGTAGCATATGGATGTTGCCTCGTTAAAAACCTCGTCGGTAAAACCCATTTGGGATAAAATCTGACATGAGGGAAAAAGACTACAACGCTTGCTTCAAAACCTAAGGCCTTCGAGCTGGAGGGTGCCTTGATTCCTTTCAGTCGAACACCTGCACATAGGTTAGTGTAAAATATGAAGGAAAGAGGGAGAGAATTGTACCTTAACTATGGTAGCGTTCAAGCCTCAATATGTATCAGTTACTCGTTCCGAGGATGCGGCATAATCCTTTATTCATTCATCCGAGGATGTGGTTTGCGACTGTTGCTCGGCTTGTTTGCTTGTTCTTTGGCTCATTCGATGTAGAATGTGTCGGTGCCAGTGCCACATCGTGCACTGCAAACATTTCTTTTGCTGTGTGTTGCTCTTCATACACTGTTTTTACTCCATCCTTCGTAGGAAACTTCACCATTTGATGAAGGGTTGACGACACCGCCCTCATACTGTGAATCCATAGCCTTCCAAGCAATGAATTGTATCTCATGTCACCTTCGATAACATGCATGGTAGTATTTTGAATTGTACCGATCACACCGACTGGGAGGATAATTTCCCATTTTTGTTGTCTCGCTCGCTATGTCGAATTCGTTGAGGACACGGGAGGCGGGCACGATCTGGTCGAGCAATCCGAGTTGCTCTACCACCCTCGACCTAATTATATTGGCCGAGCTACCTAGATCCACGAGCACATATTTAACTTGATATTTATTTAAAAGAAAAGAAATTACCAGTGCGTCATTATGAGCTCGAGACAAGGTCTTGATGTCCTCTTCGCTGAATGAAAGAGAATGTTCGGGTATGTAGCCGAGTTCATTTTTCGCTCGTGATGGATACTTTTGTTCACTTGAAAACGGGTCCCTGAGGGACGTGGACTCCTCCAATAATCATGTGGATGACGTATTATGGTTCTTCTGTTTCATTTTTCCTGTTCGCCTCTCTTTCCCAAAATTTGTTTCTGGCTCTGTCGATGAGGAACTCTCGAATGTGCCCTTTGCTAATCAGTCGGGCCGCCTCTTCTCGAAGGTGTCTGCAATCCTCAGCCCTATGACCGTGATATTCACATATCAAGTTAGGGTTACTCTGCGAAGGATCCGATTGCATGGTTCTTGGACATCTGGTGTCCTTGGTTTTACATATGACCGATACGATGTCTGAAACATCGATGTTGATGTTGTACTCAGATAGCCGAGGTGTCTCTACCGGCCCTGTGTGCATGTCAAACCCATGTTTTTCAAGAGTCCCCGAGGATTTTGTCCTTGATCTATCATTTGGTCACTTCAGTGTATGTGACGCCTCGGGATATTTCTCCGATTTTCTATACACGATTGATACCTTTCTTTGCTTGGCCTTGGCTCACTTTCTGGAAGCCTCGATTTCTTTGTTAAGAGCCTGCTGGGATACACCGAGCCCGAGGGGGCTTCCAATTGGTCATCCTCGACTCTGGTCTTCGATTCATACCCGTTGTGCACATCTCCCCAAATTACGGAGGGATAGTTGATTAAGTTTTGCTTCAACTGCTTTGAAGCTATCGAGCTTCGTTCATTCTGTCACGCCCCAAAGCCGAGGGGCGCAACTGGCGCTCAACCGAGTATATTCGACTGAGCATGCCTGATAGGTCTTATTCTACCCAACTAATTCATTAATAAAGAGGAGGTGAACTCCACTAATCATACTTTGAAAATATATCATTAACAACTTTCATTTTTTTTCCATTAGTTGTTTCAGCCATAATAACCAAATTATTACAATTATTAGATATGAAGAAAACGTATTCGCCAAATACCAACATTTTCCAATCAAATTCCAATACGCGAGTCCACCCACAACCTGTCTACGTAGCCTCTAAATACAACTGAAGAGAAATATTAAAATGCCGGCAACAAGGCCCCGGCTATACCTCAAATGGAAAGTACACGATAACCAAATAAAGGAACCTCGAAATAAAGTGGGGATCACCAAGTTAGATGGAAGGAACATACGTCTATCGTTGATCGCTTCCGCCTAATATGGAAACACCTGCATCCATTAAAGATGCAGCGTCCCCAGCAAAAGGGACGTTAGTAGGGTCGAATAGTACTAGTATGTAAAGCTAAAAGTCATTTTTCAAAATAGAATAACCACACAAGAAAAGGAAAGCCATAGAAAGAACAAACTACAATCAATTATATCCAAATGTGCGATTGAAACATATTAATTTTTCAAAATACGAAAGTGTTACATATTTTTAGTTTGGGGAGATCATTAGTACTGATAATACCACAAGTCACGATATCACTGTTCACAATGCCACCGTACTCTTGGTACGGAGTCCGATCTCAGCCCGATCGTCTAAGCCACCTTATTAGAATGTGTAACCACAATAATATTTTTTATCACCACTTTCAACAAGAATTACCACCATGTATGCGGCATGGCGTCCGATCACGACCCGATCGGCTAAGACGTCTCACCATAGTGCCGTGTGGTTCGACGTATCCACATTTACACACAATCTCCCAATAAAGGGGAATAATTTCAACAATGCACCCTACACCGGCATGTGTGGTTTTGGGGTTAGGTTATTTCAACCTACCCTTCCTCGGTAACTATCGATCTCCCAAGAAGAATATTGTTACATGGATTTGCACACAAAGGTAACACATATACATATACAGCAATGTATTCATCTCAGACTATTTGACATTGTTCAAATCTTTTATTAGCATTTTCAACCTCTCACAATAGCAATATTTCCCTGGTTCTCTAGGAGTTTCACAAGTGTCATTATTCAGGGCACGATGGCAGCATTTTTTTTTATATTCAATATTTTCACTTCAATTAATTTCAAGGATAACCACCAAATTCTAACATATAGAACATTCCAGAGATCATATACCTCAAGTGCATTAATAATGGGACTTTAAGCACAAAGGAACAACAATAGAGGCACACACAAAGGTCATAAACAAACAGTACACCAATTATCCTTGAATTACTCTCTATGGATTATCATCAACGAGACATATTCAGTTAAGTCATTAAGTACAAGTAGGAATTGATAGGAGTATCGAGCGCATCGAGTTTGCCTCACCCAATTGGTATACTAGTTTTCATTTAGTATACAACGCAAAGACATACATTTTAATAAGCAACCATACTTTAAACCTCTATCTTTCGTCACAAGCTCATTCGGAATAATCAAGTTTATAAGTTAATACGGGATGACCCGAAATGTAGAAATTAGCAATTTTGAGCCGATTATACTTAATCTTGCGGAGAACATTATGTAATTCTTTTTATAGAGATAAAGTTTAGCCAACATACCTAGTTGAGCTTTCCCTAAGTTACTACAATGCACCAAAACCTCTTGCAATATTAATCTATACGGAGAAAGTGAAAACCAATTGATAACTAGTCAGATTACCCACTGTGTAACTCTCTTAGGAATTTTATCAAACACCTAACATGTGAAATAAACTACAAGGCCCGAAAATGGAAATTCCTTCTTCCCTCAACCAACTTTAACAGGAACTACCCAAATTAGTTCAGTAATCCCGCATACTATAGCTTAGTGTTCACATGCATGGCTCATTTCTAACCCCACAATATATTTTTAAACTAATAATCTCTTATATTAAATCTAGGTTCCCTCTTTATCTCTCTAAAATTCTCTCACATCTCTCTAGATTTAGTATAAAATAGCCCCAAATGAAGTTCCAAAGCTTATTTATCAAAGTGGGTTCGGATATGAAAATTTTCAAAACCCCCGAAGTCAATTGTGTTGTGCAATTATGCCGTAGCATAATCGATACGTGGGCAGCATACTTGCAGCATAATCGACAACATAATCAATTATGATACATCATAATCAATATGCTACAGCATATTATTTTTCCCGACTCTGCTTCATTATGCGACGCATATGCGGTCCGCGAGTCGTTTTGCGATCGCAAAATTGATCGCAAATCCAGCCTTTGCTAATTTGATCAAACTATTTGAAGAGTTACAAACTAGACTCGAAGATCTTTAATTTTATAGGATTCTCATCACATAATATATTTAGATATTCTCGTTCAAAGTGTGGACTTGTGCAAACTCATTTGGAATTTTATCCTATTATGCAATTTTCCAATTGGACTTAGACTTAAAGCCTTTCCTTGGACAACACGTTACTTATTATATGACTCATACACTTATTACCATATCCAATTGATATACATCATTTTAATAGCATATAAAATATTATAATTAGCCTACCTGACACCACAAAATCCTAAATTACTTAGCGAAATTTTCCGTGGCCTTACACATTCAAGCCCTACGCGAAGGCTTGTACTGCCCAATCCTTGAAGATCGGAGGTAATTCCATCTGTTCCAATTGGAAGCGGGATACAAACTCCCTTAATATCTCATTCTCTCTTTGTTTGATTTTGAAGATGTCAAACTTCCTCGTAGCGACCTTGATGGCACCAGCATGTGCCTTCACAAAAGAGTCTGCCATCACGGTAAACGAATCTATCGAGTTCGGGGGCAGGTTATGATACCACAACATTTCCTTTTTGGACAGTGTTTCTCCAAATTTTTTCAATAAGATGGATTCAATCTAGTCATATCTTAGGTTTTTCCCTTTCACAACACAAGTGGGAGCAGTAATATGCTCATTGGGGTTCGAGGTCCCGTTGTATTTCAAGAGATCAGGCATTCTGAATTTCTTTGGGATGGGCTTCGGAGCCGCACTTGATGGAAATGGATTTTGCACGAACTTCATTGAATCTACACCCTTCAGAATTGGGGGTACACATAGGATCTGATCAATGCCCGAGTTATATGTTTCCACATTTTTCTCGTTAGCTTCTATCTTCTTTTCGCTTGATTCAATCCTCTTAGTGAGGTCCTCGAGCATCTTCATAATAGAGGGGTCGACTGATGACCCATTATTTCTCGACCTTTCTGGTGCTTGTTCGACTCGAGGAGCCATTTCTGGTGGTGCTGTGATTGGAGTTCTCTGATGGCTTTGTGCTGAGCAATAGCCACCTGTTGTGCTTGCAACATCTCAAAAATGACATGAAGGCTAACTTCCATTTCCCTTTGAGAAGGGGCTCTCTATACTTCATGCTGGTCTCCATCGTGCATACTCCCAGCTGTATGAGAGCTTACATTGACATGTTGAGTGTTGCATGAGCCTTCATCCACAAGGATTTGCACTACTGCCCCCTTAAGGTTTTGCGGTTGTACACCGACATCTGAAGCAGCGGCACGGCTCTCTCCAGGATCCTCAGAATTATTGTTTTCATGTGCGTTCATTGAGTTAGATGTGTTTCTTACCTGAAATTGAAGATTATTGGACAAGAAAAAGTGTAAAGGATACCTTGTTGTTTTAGAAAACCAGCACTAAATTAATCAGAATAATTTTTAGCCCCGCGGCGGGCGCCAAACGTTTTACCGTGAAACTGGTAATTAGAATTATATATGATTTTGTGATTCTAAAAATATGTGATCAATTTTAATACCAGTTGTCTAGGAAATAGATGCTACGTGAGAGGTAAGAAAATGAGATAAGAATGAAGGATAATGAGATTGTGCAAACCGAGCAGGTGAGAGACGAGGTCTCGAGCTTGGTCGAAATAGGCCCTGAGGTCGAGCTCGAGATCTTGACAGAGGGAGGTCGGTGAAGACACAACACTATTGAAGGCCTCGAAGATGGCCTCTTTATGATCAATAATGAGTAACAAATGAAGAGCAATTAATGAACACAATAAATGGAAGGCAATAAATCAATAGAACAATTGTAGAGAATGTTTGAGTTAGAGAGCAGAGAGTATTGTTGTTATTGTGTTGAATATCACGTGTCTTACAAAATGACAAGAGTCCCCTTTATATAAGAGGGGGAATCCCGACATAGTACATGTGTAATTATTACAAGGATAGACGACTGGTACAACCATGTAATGCCACGGTACGGGCTTGTATTATTTTGCGTACTTGGTCAACTTTAACCACATGCCTTTTGGAAATATCCTTCCTTTCCATGATGGTCTTCGATTTACACCGAAATGAGATCGAGAGTGGAGATTCTTCAACATGCCTCTTTGATGTCCAAACTCGAACTGCTTCGAGCCTTCTAAAGATGGCCTATGAAGCGCCGTAATGATCATAGAATCGGGCTCTCCGATTTTGGCCGTAAAAAATCGCATGGCACCAACAAAATTGAAAGATTTAAAGGAACAACTCTAGGAGTTGTGATAAGGGCTTCATTAGGCCTTTTGTATCGCCTAGAAGGGCGCTTGTTCTATTTGTGAAAAGGAAGGATGGTATCTATGAGGGTGTGTATTGACTACAGGGAGTTGAACAAAGTTACAATTAAGAACAAGTACCCATTATCACGGATTGATGTCTTATTTGACCAGCTTAATAGTGCTAGAGTTTTTTCAAGATTGATTTGAGTTCAGGGCATCATCGTTGAAGACTTAGGACTATTATATTGAAGACGACATACAGGACTCGCTATGGTCACTATGGGTTTCTTATGATGTATTTTAGGCTGATTAATGTCCCAATAACCTTTATGTACTTGGCGAATAATGTATTCCGGCCATTTCTTGATTAATTATTCATAGTGTTCATTGACGACATGTTGGTGTACTTACGCAACCAAGAGGATCATGTGTAGCATATGAGGATTGTGCTCCATAATTTGTTAGAGAAGAAGTTATGTGCTAAAGTCTCCAAGTGTGATTTTTGGCTTGATTCAGTGGCATTCTTGGGATACATGGTGTCTAGTGAGGGGACCAAAGTGGATTCCAAGAAGATTGAGGCAGTTTAGAGTTGTCTCAGAACATCTTCAGCTACTGAGATTTGGAGCTTTCTTGGTTTGGTAGGTGATTATCGTCGTTTTGTGTAGGGATTCTCGTCATTGTTGCACATTTCACTAGACTAGCATTGAAGGGTGCTCTTTTCAGATGGTCTTAGGAGTGTGAGGCGAACTTTCAGAAGCTCAGGAATGCATTGACGACAGCCCCAATGTTGGTGTTAGCTACTTTTTCGGGATCTTAAACCATGTATTGTGATGCGTCTCATATTGGGCTTGGTGCAATGTTTATGCTGGACGGTAGGGCGATTGCCTAGGTGTCTCGGCAGTTGAAGGTCCATGAGAAGAATTATTATGGGCATGACCCGAAGTGGGCAACTATTGTACGTGCGTTGAAGATTTGGAGACATTATTTCTACGATACCGACCATCAGAATCTCCAATACTTGTTCAAGTAGAAGGATCTTAATTTTCAGCAGTGGAGATGGTTAGAGTTTCGAAAAAACTATGATATCACTATATTATGTCATTAGGGAAGGTCAAAGTAGTGGCCGATACATTGAGTATGAAGGTTGAGAGTACGGACAATTTGACATACTTAGCTAAAGTAGAGAGGCCACTAACATGGATGTTCAGGCCTTAGCTAATCAGTTTGTGAGGTTTGATGTCTCTGAGCATAGTCAAGTTCTTTCTTGCGTTGTGGCTGTGTCGTCATTGTTGGATCTTATCAATGCTCGCAAGTTTGATGATCTTCACTTTTTAGCGTTGAAGGACATAGTTCGACAGGGTGGTGCTAAAGAAGTTGTAATTGCTGATGATGGTGTTGTGTGGCTTAAAGGCCGGATTTGTGTTCCAAATGTTGATGGGTTTAGAGATTTGATCCTTGAAGAGGCTCACAACTAGCGCTATTCCACTCACCCAGGTGTCAGGAAGATGTAATGTGACTTGAAACAAAACTATTTGTGACGGAGAATAAAGAAACATATTGTTTCTTATGTCTCTCAGCATTTGAATTGTCAACATGTGAAGTATGAATATCAGAAACTGGGAGGGTTGACTTATATATTGGAGATACCAAAGTGGAAGTGAGAGTGCATCACTATGGATTTTGTGGTAGGCTTTCCAGAAACCTTGAAACAATTTGACGTAGTATGGATTATTGTAGACTGCTTGGCTAAGTATGCAAACTTTATTCCGGTGCTGACTTCCTATTCTGTAGAGAAATTGTCTCATATTTACATCCGGGAGATTATCTGATTGCATGGCATGCCCGTTTCCATCATTTTTGACCAAGTACGTAATTCACATTGCAGTTTCGGAGAGCAGTTGGCACATAGGTTGAGTTGAGTACAACATTCTCCTCATATGGATGGGCAGTCCGAGCACAGTATTCAGATCTTGGAGGATATGTTATGTGCGTGAGTTATGGATTTCAAGGTTTTTGGGATCAGTTTCTACCGTTAGAAGAGTTTTCCTAAAACAACAACTTTTAGTCGTGTATTAAGATGGCTCCTTATGATGACTTATATGGGAGGAGAATCCGTTCTCCAGTTGGTTGGTTTGAGCTTGTGGAGGCTTGGTTGTTGGAAACTTATTTGGTCTGTGATTCCTTAGAGGAGGTGAAGTTGATCAAGGAGTGGCTTCGTACAACACAGTCCTGGTAGAAGAGTTATCCGGATAAGAAGGTTGGTAATGTTGAATATACGGTGGGCAAGAAGGTTTTGCTAAGTGTTTCTCCCATGAAGGATGTGATGAGCTCCGGGAAGAAGGGAAAGTTGAGCCTTCGGTATATTGGTACTTTTTAGGTTGTCGAGAGGATTAGAGAGGTGGCCTACATACTTGCCTTGCCACCTTTTCTATCGGGTGTTCACCTAGTGTTTCATATTTCTATGCTCCGGAAGTATTATGGTGATCCGTCACATGTTTTGGACTTTCGCAAGGTTCAATTGTGGTCACATAATATAGCTTCCTTGAAGGTTCGGTGGAGAGATCAGCCCGTTGAGGATGCTACATGGTAGATCGAGTAGGAGACATGTAGGAGATATCCACACATATGTTAGACCCCATGTATGATTCTAGTCTTGTTCGAGGACAAATGTTTCTTTAAGAGAGGGAGAATGTAATGACGTTGCTGGTCGTTGTGTGTATTATAGCCATGTTCCCCTATTAATCACATCTTCTTTGTTAATTTGTAGTTATGTGACCTGCCGGGGTGGTTGGTTTGTTTTCGGAGATGTTTCGGAGTGAATTGAGACACTTAGTACCAAGGTTTGAAGCTCATGTTTGAAGAGTTGACATGTGTTCAATTTTTGTGTAGACGACTCTGGAATGGAGTTTTCAGGGTTACAATAGCTTTTTAAAGTGCTTTTAAACTTAGGCATATGCTTGGATATTGATTTGGAGGAACATGAGTTGGTTTGAGGCTTTTTGGAAAAAGATGGAAAGTTGAGAGGTATGGCCGAGAGTTGACTTTGTCGATATCGGGTTCTGATTGATGTTTTGGAAGTTGGAATAGGTCCATTGTGTCATTTGGGACTTGCATACAAAATTTCAGGTCATTCAGAGTTGATTTTATATGGTCTGACATTAGTTTCAGAAGTTGAAAATTCATTAATTTCATTAGGCTTGAATTGGGGTATGATTCGTGAATTTGGCGTGGTTTGATGTGATTTGAGGCTTCTAGTATGTTCGTGGCGTGTTTTAATACTTGTTGGTACGTTTGGATGGAGTACTGGGGGCCTCGGGTATGATTCAAATTGAAATCGGATTCGTGCTGGACTTGGTAAGATTGTTGGTGGTTCTTTTCTGCAACTGGAGCTGCGAGGATTTGGCCGCATGTGCGGAGCTGCAGAAGCGGCCTCTTTTGCACAAATACGAGATTTGATGGAGTTGGGAAGATTCCCAGGTGTGGTAATTTCCGCACCTACGAGATTATAAGTGCGAGCAGATGAGCGCATAAGCGGAGAAGGCTAGGTAAGTCTAGATTGCAGATGTGGATGGATTCCGGGGAAGCGGACTGGCAGATTGCAGAATATTATTCGCAAAAGAGACACCGCTTGAGGCAATGAGGGATCACATATGTGACTTTTGGACCGCACCTGCAGAACCACATATGAAATTAAGTGACCGCATGTGCGAGAATCTCTGGGAAGAGGGTAAAAACGAGGGTTTTTGTTATTTTTCTCATGTTGGACTTCTGGAGTTCCGCTAAGGGCGATTTTTGAGAAGAATTTTTCCACAAGTGAAGAGGTAATTGATGTTTAATCACTTTTGTTTATAAATATTGCTTATGTGAATTTGAAGTGAACTTGGGGATTTTATACTATTGCATTGGAGAGTTAGATTTGGTAATTTGATGTTCGAATGGTGGTTGGAATTGGATGATTTCTGTATAGTTGGTTTCGTGATTGAATGGATGACTGGATCTTATGAATTTTTTCAGTTTCCAAGGTGCGAGTCTGGTGTTGATTTTTTTGGTTGACTTTTTTACTAGAGTTAAATATCTTAGATTTATCATTTGGAATTGTTTCCTATAGCTATTATTGATGGTATTAAGTTGCTTTGGATAGATTCGACTCGTTTGGAGGCCGATTTACGAGGCAAGGGCTTGTTGGATTATTGAGTTGTGCGCTTTGAGGTAAGTAACATTTCGAAACATGGAATTGATGGCAATGACCCCTGGAAACCATGTTATTTGTGATATGTTAGGGTGACGCACATGCTAGCTAGCGGGCATGTGAGCATGCACTGGTGTAATCATGTTCTGAGTTGACTGTTGGACTTTGTTGCTATCATATATTGTTTTATCCGTGACTTTCCTATTAGTTAGATTATTTGAGTCGCGATTCATGTTAGAAATAATTATTACATCGCATGTTATCAGTGTTGTTCCATATTTGGAGTTGTTGGGCGGAGTGATATGAGATTGTGGGACCTTGAGACTTGAGAGATTGGTTGATAGCACCAAGGACAAGGATTGAGTTTTTGAAGCTCCAAGAAGGCCATTTAGAAGATCTCAAGCTAAAGAATTGCAAACTAAGGTTGCTGGACTTCACTAGTAAATAAGGATGCTTTTAATCGTACAGGAAGGGCTTAGGTCCAAAGGAGATGAATTGTCCATGTTTTACAATTATTTGGTGGCCCAAATTGAAGTCTAAGAGTTGGAAGATTGGGTCCCAACATCAGCCCTGGAAATTTACCAAAAGGGCACCCAGAAGAGCTTCAAATGAGATTAACAAAGGTCCAAAAGGGGGTGTTCCAAAAGGATCCCAATTGGAGTCCAAACCAATGGCCCAAACTAGCAGTTTTAAGGCCCAAATCTGCCCTAAATGGATTTGGTTGCCTACCCTTTTGTTTATTAAGTTTTATTGGATTTTCAAGTATTTAGCTTAGCCTCCAAGTTAGGGTTTACCTTAGAAGCCACCCTAGCTTAGTCTTAAGGACTTTTTATTCCTATAAATAGGAGATCTTTTCATTCATTGTGGTACTTCATTATTGATTAATAGTATTATACTTTGAGAGTTCTTTCGAATATTTATTACTTATGCTTTGAGATTTATCTTTCAACCTTTACTAGTTCATAGTTCAAGGTAGTAAGATAACTTCTTTACTATGATATCATTAATTCCTTTGTGGTATTTTCAAAAGGCGGTTAATACTAGTTATTAATTGTTGTCTCAAGTTAGACGTAAAGCGGTCAAGATCCGATCTATTATTTTTTATTGTTCTTAAGTAAAGGCATTTGATTTATTCAATAAATCAAAACCATGTTACTTGGATCTTTTCAAGGCTATAGAACTTGCGTTCTTGGAAGTTATAGGAATTCCTTCCATGATTTTTCTCATATCTTTATCTTATGCACTTTAATTTTAGTCGTTCAATTCCTTATTGTTATTGCTTCTGCAGTTACTTCTCAAATTTTTACTCTATTTTGGATTCCTGAACTTGTTGTTATCAAGTGGTATTAGAGCATTTGCATTAAGATTTCGTTCTTGATAATTCTTGGAATTTCTTTAATACTAAAAGCAAAAAAAAGGAGAAATAAAACATTAATATATAATTGTGACTAGTAACTTGAAAAAAAAAAGTTGAAAAAATAAAAAGTAAATGAAAATAAAAAGCATAGAATAGATTTCTTTCTCTTCAAGAAATTCCTTTTGTATTTAATTTGTTTCCAAAAATTAACAAAGGAAACAAGAAGTGGGGATCCAAGATTTCAAAGATAGGAAATTTTTTTTTCTTACTCTTTGTAGTCTAAATATATAATCCTTTCCTTTTTATTCGTGTCTTGTTTCAACCGATCCTACTAGTTCTAGGATTTGATTCTTTTTTCATTCGTTCCCAAAAATCTATATTTTGCTACTACGAACTTCATACGAGTTGGTTTAACTATAAATCTACAAAGTATTTTGTTCAAAGGTTATTTCAAGAGGATAAAAGGCAAGTGTGTGGGACAACAATTGATGGAAAAGCCAATTTTTCGGATACAATTTAATTATTTTATTTAAGATGTCTCATACAAGTAGTGATATGAACAAAGGGTTCTCCAAAAAACCGAATCAAAGCAAGAAATGATTTTACCTTGCCAGTTATGCATCAATAATTCGATGGGTGGAATTTGTAATTCCAAGAAATGAGGGACACCATTGCTGAGCAAAATGATACAATAGTCGAACTTATGAGGAGAAATAATGTTAGGCCCCAAGCTAAGAGAAATGTAGCCCTTGCTCCCATTGTAAATCAAGAAAACCCTATAGATGACTTTAATGATATTGATTTTGATAGGGTGGGAAGAGATAGGAGGGAACAAAGAGGTAGAGTAGAAGATTACAATATAAGTAGTATAAAATGAAGATGTAATCTTTCAAGGGAACAAGGGATCCAGACTTGTACCTTGATTGACAGAGAAAGGTTGAAGCCATCTTTGACTATCAGAACTACTCTGAAGGTAAGAAGGTTAAACTTGTTGTTGTTGAGTTTTCTGACTATGCTTCTATTTGGTGGAAAAAACATACTAGGGGCATATTGCAAGAAGGACAACCACCAATTGCTACTTGGGATGAGATGAAGAGGGTGATGAGGAAGAGATTTGTGCCATCACACTTTCAAAGAGAGCTACAACAACATCTTCAAACATTCAAGCAAGGGCGCATGTCTATGAAGAATACATTAAGGCTATTGATACGACTATGATCCAAGCTAATTTTATGGAAGAAGAAGAGGCTAAAATGGCTAGGTTTTTTAATGGTTCAAATAAGAAAATAGCGGATTTAGTAGAATTAAAACATTATGTGACAATAGATAAGTTATTTGATTTTTCTGTAAGCGTACAAAAGCAAAATAAAAGAAAGCAAACTAGCTCGTGGAAATGTCGGTCAAACAACATCTCCAAGAAGCCATGGTCGCATTAAGAGATGCATAGTTCTTCTCGACCTCAAGAAGACAAAGGTAAAAGAAAATTTGAGAACAAAGAGGGAGGTAAAATCTTTAACCCTGAACCTTCTACACCTTCTAGTTCTATTCAACGTCATAAATGTAAAGGAAGGGGACATATGATGCATGAATGTACAAGTAGAAGAAACATCCTTCTTAGAGAAGACGGGGGATATGAGAGTGGAAAAAGTGCGGGAGAAGAAGAAGAGGGAGATGTGAGTGATGGAGAAGATATAGAACTGCCTCATTCTGGTATGATTGGGGTGGCTAGGAAGATTATGAGTGGAGAATACAAGAGTAAAAAGTGAGGAAAAGGAGATATGTGTGAGTGAAGATGAAGATGAAGTAGAACTACCTTTTACTGATGGCATGACTGGGGTAGTAAGGAGGATTATGACTATAAATTTGGAAAGCAATAGTGAAGAAAAAAGGGAGAATATATTCCATACTAGGTGTGGGATAAAGGGAAAAACGTGTTCTATAATCATTGATAGTGGTAGTTGTGCTAATCTGGTGAGTTCATACTTTGTGGAAAATCTGGGACTTGCATGCATGAAACACCGTACTCCCTATAGATTCCTATGGTTAAATGATAGTGGTGAACCAAAACTAAACAAACAATGCATGATTTCATTTAATGTTGGTAGAGATGAGGATGATATTCTTTGTGACATAATCCATATGCAAGCTTATCATATCTTACTGGGTCGTCCTTGGCAATATGATAGGACTGTTTTTCATGATTGAAGGAAGAATAGATATTCTCTTGATCATAAGGGAAGGAAATTTACTCTTGCACCCTTATCTCCTTCTCAGGTGTTTTAAGATCAGAAGAGATTAAGGGAAACAATGGGAAAACCAAGGGGAGGGATAAAAAGTGAGCTTGAGGGAAAAGAAAAGAAATGAGGCCAAGAGTTAGAAAAAAAATAGATGGCCGAGAGAAAGAGATAGAGGCCAACAATTTGAGAGAAGAGATAAAAAGGGGTTTGAGTGAAAAAATTGAAAATCTTGGTGAGAGGAAAGACGCTAGGGAAAAAAAAAAGAGTTTCTATATGAAAGCCAAAGAGTGTTTAAATACAAGAAAATAGGGGTTTCCCATAATACTACTTACTTACAATGAAGGTTTGATTAATTTTGAGTTACTAACTTCTTCTTTGCCAAGTAGTATTTCTTCTCTTTGCAGGATTTTGAAGATGTCTTTCCTAAAGATATTCCTAATGGATTTCTACCTATACGTGGCATTAAGAATCAAACTTATTTTGTGCCCGAATCACAAATCCCAAATACACCTGCTTATAGGAGTAATCCTGAAGAGACAGAATAGCTTAAAAGGCAGGTTGAGGAGTTTCTTGGGAAAGACTTTGTGAGAGGGAGCATGAGCCCTTGCTCTGTTCCCGTCCTATTGGTACCCAAAAAGGATGGAACTTGGAGGATGTGCGTGGATTGTATAGCAATCAACAAGATAACGGTAAAGTATCGCCATCCTATTCCTCGTCTGGATGACATGTTGGATCAATTACATGGATCCAAAATCAATTCTAAAATTGATCTAAAAAGTGATTACCATCAGATTCAAATGAATCTTGGAGATGAATGGAAAATTACTTTTAAGACCAAATATGGGCTTTATGAGTGGTTAGTTATGCCTTTTGACTTGACTAAGGAACCTAACAGTTTCATGAGATTAATGAATCATATATTTAAGGATTTTCATGGGAAATTTATTGTGGTGTACTTTGATGATATATTTATCTTTTGTAACACTTTAGAGGAGCATGTAGAATACCTAAAACAAAATTTTGAAATTCTTAGAAAGCCACTTTAATTTGTTAATCAAAAGAAGCGTACTGTTTGTGTGGATCGTATGATTTTCTTGGGTTTTATAGTTAGTTCTAAAGGAGTTGAGGTTGATGAAGAGAAAATCAAAGCAATAAAGGAATGTCCTAAACGGAAGTGTGTAACTGAAGGAAGGAGTTGTCATGGAATTGCTAGTTTTTATAGGAGGTTTGTGAGAGACTTTAGCACCATTGCTTCTCCTTTAACTAAAGTTATTAAAGAGGATAAGAATTTTAAATGGGGAAAAGAAGAAGATGATTATTTTAACTTGTTGAAAGAAAAGTTATGTTATGCTCCTTTTTTTATAAATTCTTGATATTATCTTAATCATTTGGAATTGAATGTGATGCTTCTAGCAAAGGAATATGTGTTGTTTTGATGCAAGATTCTAAACCTATTGTCTACTTTAGTGAGAAGTTGAGTGGAGCCACGTTGAACTTTTACACTTATGACAAAGACCAATATTCTTTTGTAAGGGCTTTACCCACATGGCAACATTACTTGTGGACAAGAGAGTTTGTTATTAAAACTGACAATGAATCCTTGAAGTACTTGAAGAGTCAAGGTAATCTTAGTAGCAGGCATGCTAAGTGGGTTGAATTCATTGAATCTTTTCTTTATGTAATTTCTTACAAACAAGGGAAAGAGAATTTTGTTGTTGATGAACTTTCAATAAGGTATGTCTTAGTTTCTACTTTGACTTCTAAATTTATGGGCTTTGATCCAATCAAGTGACTTTATGCTAATGATGTTGATTTTAGCAAGATTTTTGCAGATTGTAAGTTGGGTCCTTTTGAGAGGTTTAATCTTCAAGATGGGTTTTTTTAAGGAAAATAGGTTTTGTATTCCTAATTTCTCTTTACGTGAAGTATTTTTAAGGGAATCATATTATGGAGGGCCTATGGGTCACTTTGGAGCCCGAAAGACACTATACATACTTGCTGAAAATTTATTTTTACCCGGCATGAGAAAATATGTTGAAAGGGTGTGTGCACTATGTTTGGAATGTAAACAAGCTAAATCTAAAGTGTTACTACATGTTCTTTACATACTATTACCTATTACTACTTCAACTTGGATTGATATTTCTATCAATTCTTTGTTAGGTTTGCCTAGAACAAGGTATGGTAGGGATAGTATATTTGTTGTGGTAGATAGGTTCTCCAAAATGGCTCTTTTGATTCCTTGTTTAAATACTAATGATACTTCACATGTTGATGATCTATTTGTATAAGAAGTTATTAAATTTCATGGTATACCTAGACTATTGTTAGTGATAGGGATGAAAAAATTTTTAGCCACTTTTGGAGTGTATTTTGGGGGAAGTTAGGCACTAAATTGTTGTTTTCTACTTCTTGTCACCCACAAACTGATGGACAAACTAAAGTGGTTAATAGAACCTAAGAAAACATGTTGAGGGATGTTTTGAAAGGTAAATTTACTTCTTGGGAAGATCACTTACCTATGATTGGATTTGCCGGCAATAGAACAATTCATTCATCTACACGCATGTCTCCTTTTGAGGTTTTTTATGGTTGTAATCCCTTTTGATTTATTACCATTACCTATTAATGATACTACTAGTCTTTATGGTAATACAAAGGCTGAAATTATGAAATAAATTCATGAGTAAACGAAGGCTTACAATCGAGAAAAAAAATGAGCAAACTGCCTTGAGAAAGATTAAGGGCCGAAAACAAGTTGTTTTTCAACATGGAGATTTTGTTTGGGTTCAACTAAAGAAAGTAGAAATTTCCTTCCAAAAGAAATTCAAAGTTGAATCCTAGGGGAGATGGACCATTTCAAGTCCTTTAAAGGATTAGAGACAATGCTTCCAAGCTGGACCTTCATGTTGAGTTTCAGGTAAGTGCTACATTCAATGTTGCTGACTTGTCTTTGTTTGATGTAGGATCGAATCCGGGGACGAATTCATTTCAAAAATAGGGGAATGATAGCATCAAGGACAAGGA
Organism: Nicotiana knightiana; assembly: GCA_005239525.1. Classification (NCBI taxonomy): domain Eukaryota; kingdom Viridiplantae; phylum Streptophyta; class Magnoliopsida; order Solanales; family Solanaceae; genus Nicotiana; species Nicotiana knightiana. The sequence continues at coordinate 128,415 of ML425087.1, forward strand.
TAGAGTTTTAGAAGCTCCAAGAAGGCCGTTTACAAGATCTCAAGCTAAAGAATAGCAGACTGAGGTTGCTGGACTTCAATGGCAAATAAAGAAGCTTTTAATTCTAGGGGAAGAGCTCAAGACCAAAGGAGGTGAATTGTCCATGTTTGACATTTATTTGGTGGACCAAATTGAAGTCCAAGAGTAGGAAGATTGGTTCCCAGCATCAGCTCTTGAAGTCTACCAAAAAGGCACCCAGAAGAGCTTAAAAGAGGACCAAAAGGGGGTATTTCAAAAGCAAACCAATGGCCCAAACTAGTAGTTTTAAGGCCCAAATCTGCCCCAAAGAGATTTGGCCGCCCGCCCACTTATTTTTATTAGTTTTTATTATGTTTTCTAGTATTTCGCTTAACCTCAAAAGTAGAGTTTTCCTTGACAGCCACTCTACCTAGTTTTAAGGACTCTTTACTCCTGTAAAGAGTTCTTTTCATTAATTGTGGTACTTCATTATTGATTAATAATATTATATTTTGAGAAACCTTTTGAACCTTTGTTACTTATTCTTTGAGATTTATCTTTCAACCTTTACCAGTTCATAGTTCAAAGTAGTAAGATAACTTCTTTATTGTGATATAATTGATTCATTTGTGGTGTTCATAGAAGGCCTGTAATACTAGTTATTAATTGTTGTCTTAAGTTACTCGTAATGCAGTCAAGATCCAAATCTATTATTTTTTATTGTTCTTAAGTAAAGGCATTTGATTTCTTCAATAAATCAAAACCTTGTTGCTTGGATCTTGTCAAGGCTATAGAACTTGTGTTCTTGGAATTATTTCCCTGAATATTCCCATATCTTTTATATTCTGCACTTTAATTCTAGTCGTTCGATTCCTTATTGTTATTTATTCCTCATTTACTTCTCAAATACTTACTCTAGTTGGGATTCTCGGCCGTGCTGTTATCATTGGTGACCATGGTGGGCCTTACATCAGTGAGTATTATTGTGGATCAGGCTACACACCGCAATATGCCATATTTGCTCTACTATCATTATTATGAAGATCGGAGCTGCATGTTGCAGCATGCCTTATTGTCTTTTGATTAGTGCTTGGGCAGGATCCATCTCTCTAGTGTCGGGCATACCAGCAGTGAGCATAGACACACTGATATATACACGTGCTTTGGTGAAGGGCATTGATGCCAGACACCCGTATAGTGCTGAGTGATTATGCGTGTGTGTGATGAGGTGGCACTTCAGACAGACAACTTGAGTATGTTGAGAGCGTATTGGGATGTCACCGTGTAATCATTCACTTGACATGCATATGTGACATGTAGACATAGATATGTATCATTCCTCATGCTAGATTTTACTGGGATTTTCTTATCAGTTTTTTGCTCTAATTGTTATAGTTGAAAACATGTCTAAATTCCTAATATCAACGAGTGGATATTGATAATTACCTTGAGTTGCTTATTGCTATTCTCATCATTATATATGTGTTGTCGTTTACATTGGTTTTGACTGTCCTCTTCTGAGCTCGTTCGCTACTTTCATCCCAAGGTTAGTTTTGTTACTTATTGAGTACATGAGAGAAGTTGTACTCATATTACACTATGCACTTCATCTGCTGATCCAAGTTCATCTAGTCGTGGTGATTGCTAGATCTGTGTTGGTGCAAGTATGTGGAGACTTCGAGGTAGCTGATATGACGTCCGTAGACCTCGACTCTCTTTTCTTTATTTTTCTTATTACTGTTCTATTGTTTAGAAGATTGTACTACGGATTTGGTTTATATTTTGATACTTAGTAGCTCTCATGTACTTGTTGACACCAGGTATTGAGGATGGCTGTAGTAGTTCTGTTATTGTTTTTAATAGAACTATAATCTTTCCGATGTCAAGTTTGTTCAACCATATTTATTCAAATGTTTATCTATTGTGTGACTGTTGGCTTGTTTGGCAAATAGTATTAGTGTCATGACCCCAAATCCTAAGCTGGTCGTGATGGTGCCTATCATGGAACTAGGCTAGCCAACCATTTCACATTAACAATATATATTTCATAATTTTCCAAAATTAGCAGATTTTAAAGTAGCAGAATGAGAAGAACAAATTATACACTTCCCCAAAACAAGGACTCAACTGTCATGAGCATCTAGAACTGTAAATACAATGTACAACAAGGTGACTTGCTACTGCACAACATGGAGTACAAACGATTAAAAAAACTATGAACTAAGGAAAAGAGAGTAGGTGAGCTAGGGACGCTGAGCAGCTACCTCGATCCTCGAACAACTCCAAGCTCGTCCGAAAATCAACTAGTGAGATGGTCCAGTACATGGATCTGTACACAGAGGTGCTGGGAGTAATGTGAGTACGCCAACTCAGTAAGTAATCAATGTAACTAAAAACTTTAGTGTAGTGATGAGCATTTAAATCATGTTAATCCATATAGTGGATAGCAGTGGAAATGAATAAATCAAGTCAGGAATCAACAATTCCAAATATTTCATAAAACTCCGGTTTCCATTGAAAAATCTCGTATAAAAACATTTACCCAACATTTATCAAAAGAGGCTCAGTGTAAAGAAGAGTGAAAACAACAATTTCATAAAATATATGACTCTCGGGCACAGTATCACTCCCAATAAAGCCTCTCAGTCACTCGTGACTCTACTATCAGTATCTCATGCTCTCACTTAAACACTAGTACTCACAAAGTACCATGAATACACACAACTGCTGTGACGGGCAGCCCGCTATATATATATATATATATATATATACTGCTACGGCGTGCAGCCCGATCCTTATAGCATACGCTGCGGCGTGCAGCCCGATCCATATAATATTCGACTACGCTCACTGGGGGTGTACAGTCTCCTGGAGGGGCTACTTCAGCCCAAGTACTATATCTGATGCGGCGTGCAACCCGATCCATATAAAATATATATTTTTGCGGCTTACAACCAGACCCATACATAATTTATATATTGTTGCGGCGTGCAACCCGATCCATATGTAATATATAACATATATATTGCTGTGGCGTGCATCCCGACCCATAACTATCTTCACATACTCCGCTCTCAGCCTGTACATATATATTGTTGCAGCGCACAGCCTGATCCTTAAATATCCTCACATACTCGGCTCTCGGCCTGACTCAGTCATCCTCACAAGCCACTCGGGCAATTCATCTCAATTCACGGGACTCAACCTAAACATACTTCTTAGAGTTTCAAAGCAGTGTGATAACAGTGAAAATAACAAGTCGTAAGGATAACTGAGTTCACAGATGTTCTATCAGGATAGTGGTAGAATAGTGTAAAAGTACCTCTGAGGGTCTAAACAGGTCGATACAAGGCCCCAAACCTGGAAAATACCTCGGAGGGTCTAAATAGGTGAGCACAAGGCCCCAAACATGGCTCAGCCTATAAACAAGTTTAAACTTCTGAAAGACAGGATGTCGTAAGGTTTCAAATCAAATACGTGTCTTAATAGTCGCTACGGGACAAACCAAGTCACAATCCCTATCGTTGCATGCCACCACGCTCGTCACCTAGCATGTGTGTCACCTTATTTACCAAAACAATATCAAATAACGGGGTTTCATGCCCTCGGGTTTAGAGTTATATTCGTTAGTTACCTCAAAACGGCCCAAAAGCTATTTCGTGATGCGCTGGCCCGTCGAATTGGCTCCCAAATGCTCTGAATCTAACCAAAATCAGATTGACATCATCAATATACGCTAACGGAACAAAACCAAATCAAAAAATATAAAACACAATTCTTGAAATTCGGCAAAATCCGAGCCTTGGTCCCACGTTTCGAAATTCTATAAAATTTTACATCGCTAGAATCCTCATCCTCCCACTATTCTATACATACCAAGAACACCACAATCGGGCCACAATTTCCCACTCAAATCACCTAAAGAATTTCCAAATTCTTCCTCCCATTTTCCCAACTTTTCTTCTTTAATTCCTCAAATCCCAAACCTAATCCGTCACAAAATAACATAAAAACAAGTTTTTAATCGGGGAAACTTACCTCCACTGAAGACTCTCCAATTCCTCCTTCAATTTGCTCCCAAACTAGCTAAAACCGCATGCACAAAGGGATGAAATGCCCACAACTTCGCGGAGGCACTTATTTATACTTTCTGTCTAGTTAATCCGCACCTGGGGTCCCAGGTGCGCACCTGCGAAAATCCATTAACAGTCAAATTCTCGCACCGGCGGTGCCTTACCTGCACCTGCGGCTTCGCAGGTGTGGCCCTGGCCTTGCACCTGTGGACTCCTCCATCTTGGCCTCTTCTCACACCTGCGCAATAATCTTCGCACTTGTGGCTCCCCTTCCGCAGGTGCGGCCACACTAGCAAAAAGACACCAACAACAATTTTGCTGTAATTTCCTAAGTCCAACCCTCCGTTAACCATCCGAAATCAATATCGAGCCCCTCGGGGCTCAACCAAACATACCAACACATCCCATAACCTCATTCAAACTTATTCGAGCCTTCGGAACACCAAAAACAACGCGACAACACCAAAATCACATCAAATTCAAGCATGTGAACTTTGAAACTTCTAAATTTCGCCAATGATGCCGAAACCAACCAAGACACATCCGACTGACCTAAAAATTCGTACGCATATCCAAAATCACATTACGAACCTGCTCCAACTGTCGTAATCCCATTCTGACCCCTATAGCCTATTTTTCCCTGCCGACTGGAAATCGCCAAAAAACTAACTTTCGCCAACTCAAGCCTAATTCTACACCGGACATCAAAAATTTATTCGAACACACTCCTAAGTCCAAAATCACCTAAAGTTAGCTATCCGAGCCATAAAATCCATATTCCGAGGTCGTTTACCAATAAGTCAACTCCCAGTTGATTTTTTCAACTATTAAGCTACTTAAAGAGACTAAGTGTGTATGTTCTAACCATGACCGCTTTGAAACCAAACCAACTGACGCAACACAACATAAATAGGCTAAGAAACATATGATAAAGCAGAAACGGGGGAAATGGGGCTAATCTCACTGAAAGACCGGTCGGGTCGTTACATCCTCCCCCTCTTAAACAAATGTTCGTCCTCGAACGGGTCTAGAAACATACTTGCAGTCTCGAATAAGTGAGGATGTCTGCTCCGCATCTCCCACTCAGTCTCCCAGGTGGCATCCTCTACCCGCTGACCTCTCCACTGAACCCTCACTGAAGCTATGTCCTTAGACTTGAGCTTTCTGACCTGACGACCCAAAATAGCAACTGGCTCTACCTTATATGACATATTACCCTCGAGCTGAACCGTGCTGAAGTCCATAACATGAGACGTGTAACCAAGATACTTTCGGATCATCAAAAAATAGAACACCGGATGAACATTTGATAAGCTGGGAGGCAAGGCAATCCTATAAGTCACCTCCCCAATCCTCTGAAGCACCTCAAAAGTCCCAATAAACTGGGGACTCATCTTTCCCCTCTTCCCGAACCTCATAATACCCTTCATGGGTGACACGTTCAGCAACACCTTCTACCCAACCATGAAATACACATCTCGGACCTTCCGGTCCGTATAACTCTTCTGCCTAGACTGCACAGTGCGAAGCCTCTCCTGAATCAATTTCACCTTATCCAACGCATCCTGAACTAAATTTGTGCCCAATAGCCTAGCCTCGCCTAGCTCAAACCAACTAACCATAGATCTGCACCTCATACCATATAAAGCCTCATACGGAGCCATCTGGATACTCGACTGATAACTATTATTATATGCAAACTCTACGAATGGCAGAAACTGATCCTGTGAGCCCCAAAAATCAATGACACATGCACGCAACATATCCTCCAAAATCTGAATAGTACGCTCCGACTGCTCGTCGGTCTGAGAATGAAATGTTGTGCTCAAATCAACCTGAGTACCTAACTCCCTCTGCGCGGCCCTCCAAAACTGAGATGTGAACGAAGTAGCTCTGTCAAAAATGATAGAAACTGGAACCGCATGCAATTGGAAAATCTCCTTGATATAAATCTCAGCTAACCGCTCTGAAGAATAAGTAGTACCAACAGGAATGAAGTGCGCGGACTTGGTCAGCCGATTCATAATAACACATATAGCATCAAACCTCCTTGAAGTCCGTGGGAGCCCAACTACGAATTCCATGGTGATCCGCTCCCACTTCCATTGCAGAATATCTAATCTTTGAAGCAATCCACCTGGTCTTTGTTGCTCATACTTGACCTGCTGACAGTTGAGACACCGAGCCACAAACTCAACAATATCTCTCTTCTTCCGCCTCCACCAATAATGTTTTCTCAGATCCTGATACATCTTTGCGGCACCCGGATAGATGGAATACCGCGAACTATGGGCCTCAACTAGAGTCATATCTTGGAGCCCATCCACATTGGGCACGAAAATTTGGCCTTGCATCCTCATGGCACAATCATCACCAATAACTATATCCATGGCATAACCGCGATGGACCATTTCCTGAAGAACGAGCAAGTGTGGATCATCACACTAGCGTGGTCTAATCAGATCATAAAGAGAAGACCTGGAGGCTACACAAGAAAATACCCGTGGGGGCCCTGATAGATCCAATCTTACCAACTGACTCGCTAAAGCCTAAACATCAAGTGCTAAAGGTCGCTTTGCTATTGGAAGGTAGGCTAGACTCCCCAAACTCTCCGCTCTTCGACTTAGGGCATCGGCCAATGCATTGGCCTTCCTCGGATGATATAAAATAGTGAGGTCATAGTCCTTGAGAATCTCTAACCACCTCCTTTGATGCAATTTCAGATCCTTCTACTTAAGCAAATGCTGTAAACTACGGTGATCAGTGAAAATCTCACAATGCACCCCATATAAATAATGATGCCAAATCTTTAAGGCGTGGACAATAGATGCTAGCTCAAGATCGTGCATTGGATAATTCTTCTCGAGCACCTTCATTTGTCTAGATGCGTAAGAAATCACCTTACCCTCCTGCATCAAAACCGCTCTAAGGCCAACTCTCGAGGCATCTCAGTAAACTGTATAAGAATCTGAACCCGTAGGCAAAACCAACACAAGAGTTGTAGTCAAAGCTGGCTTGAGCACCTAAACTGAGCACCCTTCTGGGTCAGTCTGGTCATAGGTGCTGCAATAGATAAAAATCCCTCTACGAACAACGATAGTACCCTGCCAAACCAAGGAAACTATGAATCTTGGTAGCTGAGGCCGGTCTAGGCCAACTCTGCACCACGTCTACCTTCTCCGGATAAACCTGAATACCCTCACTGGACACCACGTGCCCCAAGAATGCTACTGAATCAAGCCAGAACTCATACTTCAAAAATTTTGCATACAAAATCTTTTCTCTCAAGGTTTGAAGCACAACTCTCAAATATTTCTCATGATCCTCCCTAGATCGGGAATATACCAAGATATCGTCAATAAACACGACGACGAAAGAATCCAGATAAGGCTGGAATACACTGTGGATCAAGTGCATAAAGGTTGTTGGGGCATTGGTCAGCCCGGATGACATATCCAGAAACTCATCATGACCATATCGAATCCTGAAAGCAGTCTTCGGAATGTCTGGCCCCCAAATCTTCAAATGATGATAGCCGGAACGCAAGTCAATCTTGGAAAATATCATGGCACCCTGCAACTGATCAAACAAGTCTTCTATACGAAACAAGGGATACCGGTTCTTCACCGTAACCTTGTTCAGCTACCAATAATCAATACACATGTGCATAGAACCATCCTTCTTCTTTACAAACAACACCAGTGCACCCCAAGGTGACACACTAGGCCAAATGAACCCCTTATCTAGGAGTTCCTGAAGACGATCCTTTAATTCCTTTAGCTCTGCTGGTGCCATACGATAAAGTGGAATAGAAATAGGCTGAGTGCCTAGCACCAGGTCAATACCAAAATCAATGTCCCTGTCATGTGGCATGTATGTCAGGTCTGCAGGAAACACGTTAGAAAATTCACAGACCACATGAACCGAATCAATAGCGGGAGTCTTACCACTGACATCCCTCATAAAAGCAAGATATGATAAACACCCCTTCTCAACCATATGCTGAACCTTCAGGTAGGAAATCACCCTGCTAGGCACATAATAGGAAGAACCTCTCCACTCAACCCTCGGACATCCTGGCATAGCTAAGGTTAAGGTCCTAGCGTGACAATCAAGAACATCATGACACAGAGACAACCAATCCATGCCGAATATCACATGCTGAGCAACAGTAGGTCCACTTGGGTCTCCAGACCCGCAATAGATATCACACACGATCTATATACATGGTCCACAACAACAGTATCGCCTACTAGAGTCTATACATTAACAGATCTAACTAAAGACTCACGGGGCATACCTAGAAAATGGGGAAAAAATGAAAAAACATAGGAATATGTAGAACCAGGCTCAAATAAAGCCAAAGCATCTCGTCAACAGACTGAGACGATACCTGCGATCACTGCATCGGAGGCCATAGCATCTAGCCTAGATAGAAAGGCATACATACGGGCCTGACCTCCACCTTCTCGACCTCCCCCTCGAAGTCGGCCTCTAGTTGACTAACTACCACCCCTGGTTGCCTGTGTGGGTGGTGAAATAACTGGAGCTGAAGTCAAAGGCTGGCTCCTCAGCTGAGATGGGCCTCCAAGAAGATGAGGACACTGCCTCCTCATATGCTCGAACTATCCACACTCATAACAACTCTCTAGAGCTGGGGACGGGGATTGAAAAGAACCCTTGGCACCAAAATGGCCACTAGGAGAACCATGCATAGAGGAACCCTGAACTGATGGTGCTCGAGCTGCACTATGGGTTGGAAGGGCACCGAAAGAAGAACGACATGGATGAGAACTGCGGGGACCATGCCCCGATGATGCACCACTATGGGCTGGGCGGCCTGACCGAGGAGGCTTTAATTAACGGCCTCTACCATGTTGAAACTGCCCCCTAGAAGGAGCACCATTAGAACCACCCGATCCACGAGGCCTCTTGGCCTCTGTCTCCACCCGCTCCTGGCGGCGAACCGACTCAATATCTCGAGCAATGTCAACAACTAGCTTGAAGGTAGCACCTGACACACTCTCTCGAGTCATGAAAAAATGGAGCTGATAAGTGAGGCCATCCACGAACCTCCTAATCCTCTCCCTATCAGTAGGGACCAACTCGGTGGCATGACGAGCGAACTACGAAAATCGGATCTCATACTGCATCACTGATAGCTCCCCCTGACGCAGATGCTCGAAATGCTTGTGCTACTCCCCATTGTGACACTAGGTACATACTTCTCCAAGAAGATAGTGGAGAACTCCTGCCATGTGAGGGGTGCTGAACCAACAGGCCTATGCCTCTCGAAAGACTCCCACCAAGTGAAAGCAGCACCAGAAAACTGAAAAGTAGCAAACGAGACCCCACTGATCTCCAAAATCCCATCAGTATGCAGCATCCTCTAACACTTATCCAGAAAACCTTGGGCATCCTGGCTCTGAGCACCACTGAATGTCGGAGGCTGAAGTCTACTAAACCTCTCCAGCCTACGATGCTCATCGTCTCGCATAGCTGGGACCACGAAGTCCTGAACTGGAGCAACAGGCTAGGCGGGAACCGCCCCCGGTGTCTGATGGCCTTGAGTAACCTGCTCAGGTGTCCAGGAAATTGGAGTCTGACTTCCTCTCCCGGCCTGAGAAGTAGCGGCAACTGCCTGAGCAAGGGTGGTACACACAGTCAAGATCTAAGCCAAGGTCTCTTGAAGACCCGGAATAACAATAGGCATTGCCGGTGCCTGAGCTTGTCCTGCTAGAGCATCTGCAGTGGGAACCTAATCCTGAATAGTAGGGGGATCAACTAATACTGCCCTGACTACTACACGGGCTAGCCCTCTACCTCCACTACGGCCTCGACCTCTCGCCGGTCTAGCTGGTGGTTGATCGCCCTGATGGGTAGCGCGAGTCCTCACCATCATTGAGAGAATGAAACAACAGAAGTTTAGATTTCCAGAACAACCAAATGGCACGACAAAATTCAAGAAAAATGAGATTGTTCCTAAGGGTTTTTCAACCTCTCGAAGATAAGTACAGACGTCCCCCTACCGAACCGCAAGACCCTACTAAACCTGCTCATGACCGTTGACTCCTATGTAACCTAGGCTCTGATACCAAATTGTCCCGACCCTAAGTCCTAAGGCTGCTGTGATAGCGTCTATCATGGAACTATGTTAGCCAACCATTTCAAATAAAAAATATTTTTCATAATTTCCCAAATAGCAGATATAAAAATAGCAGAATGAGATGAACAAATTATACATTTCCCCAAAACCTGGAGTTAATTGTTATTAGCATCTAGAACTGTAAATACAATGTACAACAATGTCACTTGCTACTACACAGCCTGGAGTACAAAAGACAAAAACAACTATGAACTGAGGAAAAGAAATGAGGTGAGCTGGGGACGCAGAGCAACTCCCTCGATCCTCAAACAACTCCAAGCTCGTTCAGAAATCAACTAGTGACGAGCATTTAAATCATGTAAATCGATATAATGAATAATAGTGGAAATGAGTAAATCAAGTCAGGAATCTACAATTCCGAATATTTCATAAAGCTCCGGTTTCCACTTAAAATGTCATATAAAAACATTTAGCCAACATTCATCAAAAGAGGCTCAGTGTAAAGAGGAGTGCAAATGACATTTTCATAAAATATAAGCCACTCGGGCACAGTATCACTCTCAATAAAGCCTCTCGGGCAATCCTCTCAGTCAGTCATGACTCTACTATTAGTATCTCATGCTCTCACTTAAACACTCGTACTCAGCAAGTACCATTATATATATATATATATATATATATATATATATATATATATATTGCTGCAGCGTGCAGCCCGATCCTTATAACATACGCTACCGCATGCAACCCGATCCATATAATAGTCGACTACACACACTGAGGGTGTACAGACTCCTACGGGGGATCCTTCAGCCCAAGCGCTATATCTGCTGCGGCGTGCAGCCCGATCCAATATGTATATTGTTGCGGCATGCAGCTCGATCCATATAAAATATATATATTTTTGCAGCGTGCAACACGACCCATACATAATATATATATTGTTGCAGCGTGCAGCCCGGCCCATAACTATCCTCAGATACTCGGCTCTCGTTGCGGACATATATATTATTGCGGTGCACAGCCCGATCCTTAACTATCCTCACATACTCGGCTCTCAGCCTGACCCAGTCATCCTAACAAGCCACTCGGGCAATTCATCTCAACTCATGGGACTCAGCCCAAACATACTTGTCAGAGTTTCAAAGCAGTGTGATAACATTGAAAATAAGAACAAGTGGTAAACATGACTGATTTCACAGATGTTCTATCATGATAGTGGTGGAATAGAGTAAAAGTACCTCTGAGGGTCGAAACAGGTCGGCACAAGGCCCCAAACATGGAAAATACCTCTGAGTGTCTAAACAGGTCGGCACAAGGCCCCAAACATGGCTCACAACCTATAAACAAGTATAAACTTTTGAAAGACAGGATGTTGTAAGGTTTAAAATCGAATACGCGGCTTAATAGTCGCTACAGGACGGACCAAGTCACAGTCCCTATCGTTTCTCACCCCCACGCTCTTCACCTAGCATGTGCGTCACCTCATTTACCAAACAAATATCAAATAACGGGGTGTCATACCCTCAGGTTTAGAGTTACAATCGTTACTTACCTCAAAACGGCCCAAAAGCTACTCCGCGATGTGCTTGCCCTACGAATTGGCTCCCCAATGCTCCGAATCTTACCAAAATCAGATTAACCTCATCAATATACGCTAACGGAACAAAACCCAATCGGCCAAATCCGAGCCCTGGGCCCACGTCTCGAAATTCTATAAAATTTACATCACTAGAAGCCTCATCCTCCCACGATTCTATACGTACCAAGAATACCGCAATCAGGCCACAATTTTCCACTCAAATCACCAAAAGAATTTCAAAATTCTTCCTCCCGTTTTCCCAACTTTTCTAATTTAATTCCTCAATTCCCAAGCCCAATCCGTCACAAAATAACATAGAAACGAGTTTTAATCCGGGAAACATACCTCCACTGAAGACTCTCAAATTCCTCCTTCAATTTTCTCACAAACTAGCTCAATCCGCATGCAAAAATGGAAGAAATGCCCAAAATTTCGCAGAGGCACTTTTTTATACTTTCTGTCCAATTAAGCCACACATGCGGAGCATTTTTCGCACATGCGGACCCGCACCTGCGGTCCCAGGTATGCACCTGCGAAAATCCACTAAAAGTCTGGCCTCTTCTCGCACCTACACAATGGACTTCGCACCTGCGACCACCGTACCTGCAGCTCCCCTTCTGCAGGTGCGGCTATTCCAGCAAAAAGACACCAACATCAATTTTGCTGCAATTTCTTAAGTCTAATCCTCTGTTAACCATCCAAAATCAATCCCGAGCCCCTCGGGGCCCAAACCAAATATACCAACACATCACATAACCTCATTTGAACTTAGTCGAGCCTTCGAAACACCAAAAACAATGCGAAAACACCAAAATCACATCAAATTCAAGCCTATGAACTTTGAAACTTCTAAATTTCGCTAATTATGTCGAAACCAACCTAAAGACATCCATTTGACCAGAAAATTTGTACACATAACCAAAATCACATTACGAAATCGCCAAAAAACTATTTTTCCTTGCCGACTGAAAATCGCCAAAAAACTAACTTTCGCCAATTCAAGCCTAATTCTACACGGACATCAAAACTTCATTCCGAACACACTCCCAAGTCCCAAATCACTTAACGAAGCTATCCGACCAATAAAATCCACTTTCCGAGGTCGTTTACCAATAAGTCAACTCCTAGTTGATTTTTTCAACTATTAAGCTACTTTAAAAGACTGAGTGTCTCTATTCTCACCACGACCACTCCGAACCCGAACCAACCGAGCCAAAACAACATAAATAGGCTAAGCAACACATGATAAAGAAGAAACGGTGGAAACAGGGCTAATCTCACGGAACGACTGATCGAGTCGTTATAGTTAGAAGCCGTCGCGGCTCCGGTGGGAGTTGGGCCGTTACTATTTGCGACCAATTTTGACCCTCCCTTTAAAAATTAATTTATTTATACGAAATAATTTGCAATAAACTTGAGGAAAATGTTTTCTAATCAATTATACCTATTTTAGTTTAAATATAGTAGGAATTTAGTAATAAATAATGTTAGATAAAAAAATTTGGTATTAAATATTTATAAAATATATTGCCCTGTTTTAAAATTATGAAAATAATTTCAATATTTTTATACATAAGTTTATAATTAATTTAACAAATTAATAATTGATTTTTAATTAACTCACTTGTTATTTAAAGAATCAGAAACTAACTTCATAATTTGCGTAAATAAAGTATTTTAATAAATAAGTAATTAATTATAGTAATTTATAGTGTAATTGATGATTATTAAATTAGAATTAATTTAATTTAATTAAATTAATTTTAAAGGGAGTTAAAAGCATAAAAAGCTATGACCGCAAATGCTTAATTAAACACAATATGTCTACCCCTTAGATCAATTCCAGCCCAAAACACTAGCCCAAAGCCACATGACCCGGTCCAGAATAACCCCTCAAATCCACTTTGGCGATCGAGTCCATCTCAATCGAGCCAATAGAATTGTGCCACGTCACCCTTCCCCCACACTCACAAAAGAAGCACACCTAATATGGATCCTTGACTAAAATAATCAACGCAATGCTTAAACAAAATTTCCCCCTTTTATTTAAATATCCACCAGCGATTTATCTCTCCCATTGGATTAAACAAAATTCAGCGGTCATCCTTTTTTCTTAATAAACATTTTATCTTTGAAATATCGGAGCCATTGATCACAATGATCCAATAGCTTCGCTTTACCCACCCACTTTAAACCTAAAATTCCACTATCCCCAATCATTCTCCACGGGACTCGCCGCCCTATTTCCTCTTTCTCTTTTTTTTCTCAAATTTGTTCAACCTCCATCAATCATGAGACCTTTCACAAATTGTATAAGGTCAGAAAATCAAACCTCATACCATCATTTTTCTCCCTATACAGCCCCAAACAGACATCAATAAAGCCAAAGTTGTCACGACCCTAAATTCTCACCTTAGGATGTCGTAATTGCATCTAGTCTCTAAGACTAGGTAAGCCTAAATAAACAGTAATATAGCGAAAAGAAAAAGGTGACTCCGATGCAAGCTCGAGCAGGTCTACCTTGAAGTCTCGGAAAGAACTGTTCAATCAGTAGCGTCCGACATGAGCGAATGTATTTGGATCTGCAAAAAAATGTTCAGAAGCATAGCATGAGTACACCACAATGGTACCTAGTAAGTATCTAGCCTAACCTCGGTAGAGTAGTAATGAGGCAAGGTCAGGATAACTACTAGACAAAAGAAAATCTGCACAGAATATGATATAATCTAATAACATAAAAGTAAGTAATAAATAACCATAGAATAGTACGATGATACAAGGCTAAGAACAAAAATTAAAGTAATGAAGGTAATAAGTAGCATTATAGTGAGTTGGAGACGGAAACCCCATTTTAGCAGGTTTTAGAGATTGCTGGGGGATGGAGGATACACGGGGATAGCACTTCCATCTACTAGAAGTGTTCCAGATATTTCAAGGTCTCATGTTTCCCATTAGCTCAGCCACTTTCCAGTGCACCTCTTGCATGGGGTGCCTCTAGTAGTCTGCTCAATCGAGCAGGACAAAGTCTGTTGTAGCAGCCACACCTACCAGGAGCTTGTTTTTTAGTGTGGTGATACCAGACATATGGTGAGGGTCTTTTCCAAACTCAGGAGAGGTGCGCCTCCACTGACTACACATGCTCCATAGATTTCACAAGGTTCACATGCCTTGTTTGCTGGTTCAGTTGTTGTTGCACCTACACCGCCAGCTAGGGGTGGAGGTCAGGTGGGTAGAGGTCTCCCTAGAGGGGATGCTAGGCTCGTTTTTATTATTATCCTTGTAGGACAGAGGCAATTTCATCGGACTCTGTTATCACGAATATTCATTTGGTATCTCATATGGATGAATCAATCTTATTTTATCTGGGCTCCACATATTCATATGTCATATTACCTTGCCCCTTATTTGGATATATCTCGTGATTCTTTGAATGCTCAAGTATGTGTCCATGCCTGTGGGAGATTCTATTAATTTGGACTGAATTTATCGGTCATGTTTAGTCATTTTTTTGGTTACGAGACCAGGTTGGATTTAGTGTTGCTCAGTATGGTGGACTTTGACGTCATCTTGGGCATGGATTAACTGTCTTCATATCATGATATTCTGGACTATTACGCCAATACTACGACATTGGTTATGCCCCAGTTTCAGCGATTAGAGTGGAGGGGTACATTAAATTATATTCATAGCGGGATGGTGTCCTTTCTGAAGGTGCAACGAATGGTTGAGAAGGGTTGTGAAGAATATCTAGCCTTTGGGAGGGATGTTAGTGCTAATATTCCTACCGCTGAGTCAGTTCTGATAGTGAGAGATTTTTATTACATGATATCGCATAGCACCATTGGAGCTGAATGAGTTAAAGGAACAACTTCAAGAGTTTCTTGATAAGGGTTTCATCCGACCGAGTATCTCGCCTTAGGGTGCACCATTTTTGCTTGTGAAGGAGAAAGATGGTACTATGATGATGTGTATTAATTACAGGTAGTTGAACGATGCTACAGTCTAGAACAGGTACCCATTACTACACATTGATGACTTAATTGACCAACTTTAGGGTGCTATGGTGTTCTCGGAAATTAATTTAAGGTTAGGGTATAATCATCTCGATATTCGGGATTAAGACATTATGAGGACTTCTTTCATGACTCAATATGGTCACTACGAGTTTCTAATAATATCATTTGGGTTGACCAACACCCTACAACCTTTATGCACTTGATGTATAGAGTATTTCAGTCACTATCTCGATTCTTTCATCCTCGTATCCATTGACGATATCTTGGTGTATTCCCACAGTCGGTAGGATCACGAGCATCATCTGAGGATCTTGCTCCAAACCTTGAGCTATAAGAAGTTATATGCGAAGTACTCCAATTAGCTTAATTCAGTGGCGTTTTGGGTCAAGTGGTGACTAGTGTGGGGATCAAGGTAGATCCAAAGAAGATTGAGGAAACTTATAGTTGGCCTAGACCGTCTTCATCTACTGAGATCCATAATTTTTATGGCCTAGTATTATCATCATTTTATGGAGGGTTTCTCGTCCATTGCTGCACCTTTTACTAGATTGACCTAGGAGGGTTCTCCTTTCAGATGGTCTGAAGAGTGCGAGGAGATATTGTTGAAGCTCAGGAATGAAGTGACTATAGCCCTAGTGTTGTTGTTGCCTACAACTTCGAGGTCTTACAATGTGTACTGTGATGAATCATGTATTAGGCTTGGTGCGGTGTTGCTGCAAGACAGAAGGGTGATTGCCTACGCATATCGGTAGTTGAAGGTTCTTACGAAGAAGTACCCTATGCATGACTTAGACTTGGAGTCCATTGTTCAAACCCTAAATATTTTGAGGCACTATATGTACGGCGTTCCATGTGAGGTCTATACCGACCATCGGAGTCTCCAGCATCTGTTCAAGCAGAAGGACCTTAATTTACAGCAACATAGATGGTTAGAGTTGATGAAAGACTATGATATCACCATACTATATCATCTTGGGAAGGCTAATGTGGTGGCAAGGCATATAGTAGGAAGGCGTAGAGTACGGGTAGTTTGGCATATTAACTGGTACCAGAGAGGCCACTAGCCATTGATGTACTGGCCTTGGCCAATAAGTTCGTGAGATTGAATGTTTTGAAGCCTAGCTAGGTTATTTCTTTTGTGGTTTCTTGTTCTTCTTTATATGAGTGCATCAGATCGTGTCAGTATGACGACCCCTATTTGTTTGTCCTTGAGGACAGGGTGCAGCATGGCAAAGCCAAGGATGTTTCTATTGGGGATGATAAGGTGTTGCGAATGCTAGGACGGATATGTGTGCCCAATGCGGATGGGTTACATGAGTTAATCCTTGAGGAGGCCCACAATTTGTGGTATTCCATTATTTCTACATGTCGATGTTATGGATTTCAGCGGGTCATTGATCAGTTTCTATGCTTGCAGAATTCTACAACAACAGCTACCAATCGAGTACACAGATGGCTCCTTATGAAGCCTTATGTGGGAGATGATACCATTCTCTAGGTTTTTGGTTTTAGTCGGGAGAGGCTAGGTTATTGGGCATTGATCTGGTTTTGGAGGCCTTGAATGCTTCGCACAACACAGTCTAAACAAAAGAGTTATATTGATTGAAGAGCTCGTGATGTGGCATTTATGGTGGTAGAGAGGTTTTTTCTTTGGGTTTCACCCATGAAGGGCGTTCTGAGGTTCCAAAGAAGGGAATGGTGAGCCCTAGTTATTAGTGCTTTTGAGATCCTTACGAGGGTTGGTGAGGGGACCTACATACTTGCATTGCCGGCAGCTTATCGGTAGTTCACCCGGTGATCCATCTTTCCATGCTCCGGAAGTATTACGATAATCCATTACATATATTCAATTTTAGCTTAGTCCAATTGAAAAATGATTTGACTTAAGTTGAGGAGGCGGTGGTTGTCATGGAGAGACAACTTCGGAAGTTGAGATCAATGAACATTATCTTAGTGAAGGTTCAATTGAGGGGTCATCCAGTCGAGGAAGGTCACCCGGGAGATCGATCATGACATGTAAAGTCATTATCCTCACCTTTTCCTCACTTCAGGTATGTCTCGATGCACGTTCGAGGATGAACATTGCTTTTAAAATGGGAGAATGTAACTACCAGGCCTGTCATTTTGTGTATTTGAGTCTGTTTCCCCGTTTGATGCTTCACACATGTGTATGTTGTGTTTTATGACTTGTAGTGGTGGTTAGTTAAATTTTTTGGGATTAGTTTGACCCTTTGATTCTTTGTTTAGAAGCCTAAGTTAGATATGTTAACCGAAAACTGACTTCGTGAAAACAAACCCGAAATAGTGTTTTGATGGCTCTGATAGGTTCGTATCGTGATTATGGACTTGGGATTATGGCCGAAATTTAATTCAATAGTCCCTAGGTTGATTCGGCATGTTTTGTTGAATGCTGGCCATTTAAGGTGTATAAGTTTTCCTAAGTTTGACTGTAGGTTGACTTTGTGGCTATTAGGTTCAGAATTTCGTTTTGAGACTAAGAAAAGGTCTGTTTTTCATTTATAACTTGCCTGCAAAATTTGGTGTCATTTGGAGTTGATTTGGTAGGATTCAGACGCCTTGTTTCAATTTTAGAGGTTCTTGAGTTTTCTTTTGAAATTCATGTGTTTTGATGTCCGATTCATGGTTCAAGGTGTTATTTTTATAATTTGATTGTGCGAGCGAGTTCATATGATATTTTAGATGTGTGTGGATGTTTGGTTTGGAGCCCACCGAGGGCTCATGTGATTCTGGGATGTGTTTCAGATTGGATTGAACTTATTTTGGGTTGCTGGTCTGCTGGTGCCACAGTCATTGCAATTGTGAACACCAACCTTACAATTGTGAAGTGAACAGTGGGGGGAGAAGGTATCGTAATTGCGATGCAATATTTGAAATTGCAAGGTATAGGCTAGTTAGGGTAATTTCGCAATTGCGACACTTTGGTCGAATATATATCGGAACCCTATGTCGCAGTTACGGCTTCCCCTTAGGCTATCACGAGCTTCAACTGCGAGGGTTTCGTTGCAATTGTGAGGGTTCCCAATTGAAACATCTCCAACTGAACAAAGGGCCGGAAAGTTAGGATTTCATCTCATCTTTCTTATTTTAGAACCCTAGATTCGGTATGAGGCAACTTGGAAAGAGGACTTTCACCTACAATTGATAGGTAAGTAGTTTTAGTTAATTTCCATCTATATTTCAAGATTACATATGATATTAAATGTCACACCCCGAACCTTATGAGGCATGACCGACAACGGGTGCCATACTCGGCCCGAGCGTACCACTGTATAAATGTGAACTCTAGAGGGGTATCCCTCAACTTAGGCCGATGAGGCCATATTCAGAATCATCCAAAAATAACGCCTCTACCATCTATGGGGTAAACAAACTCAAGATCTGATATATATATATATATATATACCTATGCACGCTGACGAAGACGCCATGAACATCTACTGATATAAAAAGGAACAGGACTCATCAAAATAGCTGAAATGTACCATGGTCGGGATAGGGCCTCGACCTACCCATCAAATCTGTATATATAAAATGGACTCCAAGGTCTAGACCTAGTAACTCCGAGGAAGTGGAGCTTAGCAACACTGATGATGTTTGACTCTGTCTGCGGGGAAGGTCTGTCCAACTGTCAATAGGACCTGCAGACACGAAATGCAACGTCCCCGGCAAAATGGACGTCAGTACAAAATAATGTACTAAGTATGTAAGGCAGCAGAATAACTGAAAGCTGAAACTGAACTGATAATATAATAACTCAAAGTAACTGGGAGTCAAAGACAATCTGAAGAAATGCTTACCTGCTGATACTGACTCTATCTCAATATAGTAAGTGAAATTGAAGTTCGGCCTTATAAGGCTCGTTGTGTGTAACTACTTTTCCGTAGGAGGCTCGCTCATAGGAGCTCGGCCATACTAATATTTGTATCTCAGCCATTCTGGGCTCGCTCATAGGCGCTTGGCCATTGTACGCTCGATATAAAACTCACCATCTGATATGAGGTTGCCCAATAGGGGCCTGCCCATCGATTACAGGTCGATGGTGGTAAAAAGACTGTAATATTGTATATATATAGACCCTCTGCTCTCTTGGCTGACATAACACAAAACCAAACTGAATATGTGGTCCCGATAAGGGAGAATACTATAACTTATGAGACTAGGATAATGTACATAAGTTCAGAAATACAAACTTCTCTTTATGTCTCATTATCAAACTCATGTAGTTACGGGATCATGCCAAAATGAAAGAAATGTTTAGCCTTAACATACCTTATCACAATATCACCAATCACCAATTTTAACTCGCCTCTTCGCTCCTTAATATAAAACAACGATAATAATACTATAATTAATTTACGAAAGGTACAGCTATCCCACAACAAATGACACACTTATTTTGTATTAAAACGGACAACATCACCCCGATAATCCTTACTTCCTCCAAATTCAAGATAACACCAACAATACAAGAACAAAACAACCAAAACATATATACATTATTTTCCATCCTTATATACACCATAAAATAATACAAAACATCCCAACACACCGTAATCTCTTCATAAACAAAACGACCACCGTAGTAGCCTTAAACGACCCGAAAATGTTATGATGAACGAACAGCCCACCACCCTTCATTTATGTGGTGTTTCTAGAAACCCCTCCTCCTCATACAATACTCCACAAAAACAGTAGTAAAACCTGAAGCCCAAAAGCAACACAAAGCAGTTCACAAAACAGTCCGCTACAAGTGAATAACTCGAACTCACAACTTCCAATCACTCTCCTGTGAGTTCATACAAGTATAGAATGATTTATCATGATTTCACAGCAGAAATTATGGATGAAAGAGAGCAGTAAACTTACCTTATTTGTTCAATAACTCAACTCCTATCGTGGTTCTTCAAACTCTAGGTTTTTTTTACCTCGAATTAGATCTTGAAGGGGAGAGAAAATCAATTAGGGTTTGTGAGAAATTTTAGGGAGGAATTTTTCAATGCTTATGTCTGGTTATTGTGCCTTTAAAGGGCATCTTTGGATGACCCAAAATGGCCCATTTTTGGGCTCTCATTTAGGCAAGTAGGTGACGCACCTACTTGTCACCTAGCAGCCTGCGCAGTCTCGTAAAAATGCCCATATCTCTCTTCTCCGATATCGTATTGACAAACAGTTTAATGAGTTAGAAAATAAACGCATATATATTCAATTTGATGGATTTATCACCCCATAACTCTAAGTATATGGGAGAAATGTGCAGTTATATTTGACCCAAATTTTTAGTAAAACTTATGAACGTAACTTGTGATGACTTCCATCGACTTTTATTCTATAACTCGATTGATTTCAAAACATAACACACGACTATAATACGACTAATATAAATCATAACATAATCTCCTAATCATGTTAATCACCCTAGTCTCAACCCAAAAGTACATGTTATAACATTCTAACTTGTCGACTTTCGACGAAACTTATTTTCTTCAATTGGTTTAGTTTCTAAGCCTTCCAACCTTCTTGGTACTTGTGGTCCATGATCTAAAATATTTGTAACCTCCAAATTAACATGATAATTTACTTTATATACTTCTAAATAGGATCTCATTTCTGAGCTTTCATCGACTGACTTACGATGTACTCGTACATACGGAAACATGGGGTGTGACATCATTCCCCCCCTTTGGAACCTTCATCCTCGAATGTTGAGGGATTTATTCTTATCATAACCTATAGCTCTTCCAGATACTTTACTTCTTTCCTTTTGCATCTAGGCAATTGTTCTGTGAATAAATCCAAAGGCTAGGGAATTTCCCGCCTTTAGGCCTGTTTCTCACACCACAACTTGTTGTTGGAATTCTTCCAATATTGTAGGTGTTGCGACCTTCTGTCGTGCATCCTATACGTCTTTGCCCTTGTATGTGCGCCTATGCAAATCTTCTGTCCTTTCTCCTGCAACCTTTAGCCAATCTCTAGGCCTCACTTTTGGAACGTATACTGAAGTATGACAAGTTGTTCCTCCCGGTATATATAGGTGTACTTATGTTCTTCGCTCAGTACGTTGTTAAACTTACGACGGTTGCTGTATCTAGTTTCTTAGCCTTGTATATCAATCCTTATGGCATTACTACATCGAGGTAGGTTGTAATATACCATAACACTTTCTTCAGTTTATTATTACTGAGGTGTACTACCCAACTCCACGTTACTCTCTCGCTCCTTATCCTATATATATAAATCTAAGTCCTTTAGGTCATCATCATTACTGTTCATCTTAAGAATGATGGCCTAATCTCATCTCATACTTTGGAACTTTTTTCTGCCTATTGTTGATTCACCTTAAGGTTCATCTATAATCTACCTCTGATAACTTGAAACCTCTTACGTAATACATTTTAACTAGGGCTCACGTCTCATCGGGGAACATCTGGAGTTATTTTCCTAATCCACTTAGGGAAATACTACACTTCGATAACCATATTTTATTGCATCCTAATGTGATTCATCTTATGGGGTTATTCTAATCTCATGAAATACATGAAATCCCTTCTCTTTGAATAATCACTCAATCGCAAGCCTAAATGTCATCCTCTTTACATTTATCACTATTACACCCTTATTCTACTACCAAGGCAGCATTTTATGTTTTCTAAATGCTCTTAGTATTAAACTCCTCCGAGTTCATTCAAGGTGTACTGAGTTTTTTTTATAACGTACGGAAACCATCAGCTCTGTTGTTTTGATGTGTTTAATCCCGAGGGCTTACCTATTCTCATCACTTTATCACTTACCTTTTTTTATCCTTACTCCCATCTACCTTAAACCTTGTCGCTCTACCATACTTTAGCTTGTGACATACGCATATCGATTTATGCTACTTGCAACCTTCCTTTAACTTGCTAGCACCATAGATTTTCTTATGTTATTCTGGAACTTCAAGTGAGACATCACATGGTCTATAACTCTTCTTTACTCTCATAAATAGACCTCTCGGTACTTGGAAAATAGGCTGGAAGATATGCCACTGACGATACCACTATCATTTGTGGATATTGAATCATGGCGTCTAGACCTCTATCTGAAGTATGGAATATTCACAACCTTTTGGACTTTAGTATCTCTACTTTTTTCACTTGTACCTTACTTACCTTCAAATTTTGCACCGTGTCTTCTATCTCTTTCATAACCTCCCTTCCACATAGGTGGAATTCACATCCACACGTTAAAGCTCTACTATAATACTTGCACCTCATGTGCATATACAGTCCAACGAAGGCTTCATACTGACTTCTCATGAGGTTGGTACTATTCTAACAAAATTTATCGTAGAGCCAATATAGAAAATGGTCGTGATACTATCTATTTTGTACTTTTGATATTTAGAGTTCTTCTACAATGTTCTGGATCATGATTTCTATACTTACCGGGGTCTAATAATAAGACTCCTAGAGCATTTAGCTGATGTAACTCTTTAGTTTTCTCTTATATCTCAGCCTTTATGTAGGCTTACATTATCTTCTGATCTTCGATTCAAGGTATTAGTTATTACTTTAGTCCCTCGTGGACGTTATGGAATATCCATGATATAACCTTCAAGAAATTCAAGCTTTTACCAGTGAGGTGGACTCAAATCTTTTTTTAACGTATACCGCAGTCTGCTATAGCTGAGGAATGTCAACATATATGTTGTATGAATAATACCCCAAAATCTAAAATTCGTTCATAATGTACCTAACTATGGGTCATTGATCGAATGACTCCTTTGGTTCCTTCTTAGCTTTCTTTAAAAGTAAGAAATTAATTTTCCTAGTTGTTTTGCCACTTGTTGCATCAATACTTGGCTTCTCTTAGTACCCACACTTTTAGGAATGTTGTGCAACTCATATAATCTCGAATATTACTCTTTTCTTTTTGATTTTTGTTTTTACTTCCTATTCATTAGCCATGATAGGTGGCACTTTCTTATGGAGTGTATATAATGTTGTAGTGAGACTGTTGTTATAAGATCATTTTTTATTTTGGTCACTATGCTTAGTTTGAATTTTTCTTCCGTATTTCCTCAACTAGTCTTTCATTGTAGCATTTAGGGAAGACTCTCTGACTCTTGTAAAGCTATGAGCTTATCCCATATACCTAATGGAATTTTTGATGTTCTTATTCGCCTATCATTATCCTTAGTTATTTACCTCCATGCCCTTGTTCTCGTAGGGTTGCTTCTGAATTGAAATTTTGATTGTCTCCTTAGTGGAACTCTCTTTTATTTCTGTAACAATTATATAATACCTTTTAGTACCCCAACTCATATCTGAATATTTCATAAGAATTACGATGTCGTATTTGTGAGGCTTAAGTTCATGTGCTGGGTTTCACTACGTTTATCTTGCATAATCTGCTCATTCATATGGACCTCTTATCTAGCCATAACTAGGCTCTTCCTGAATAAAATACTAACTACTCATCAGTTCATGCTCATATTCATATTCCGTGTAACCTCTCTTGGGTTATTTCCTTTGGCTTAACTTACCTCTCGCACTGACCCCTTATGGATCAAGTGTTCATTCACACTTACTTAACAATAACATATGGTGTGGGAAACATTAGTGCCTCTCCGACATCGTGCTTGAATAATGTTCTGGAGTCGTAACATATCTTTAGGAGTTGAATAAATGCAATCTTATTCCTTTCATCTTTTTAACGCATTCTTTCTTTACTATTCCATAGTTACTTGGACTACATAACTCCGACTTACTACCATATCACTGTGTCTTCCCCCTTTAGGGGACTACTAGCATTTAATGCTATGAATATTTACCTATATATGGTTTACCTCTTCATCTTTGGCGTCTTTTCACGACTTCACTGACTTACTCTCCTTGCGCTAACCCTTCCCTACCTAATGTAACTGGCACACATAGTCTCTTAAGCATGACTTTGCTCACATTGCTTGCTTTAGTGAAGCGTCTTCTAGAACGACCATTAAAGGTTATTCTTCTGTTGTCCATTCTATCATTTCTGGAACTGGATTTCTAAAATTCGTACGATGACGACTATTATTGAATCATTTGGTCCTTAAATCATTTCGATTTTTTTTGTTTACCAGCCTATTTGATTTCTCTTACTTCGCGGGGTTCTAACTTAGCCTTCTGGTAATTACTTTGGAGTTTCCAACTAATTTTCTTGAAACGAGGATTTGAATTTATGTCTTACACTCTTTTATAGTCTCAAGGCATGTCACCTCTTGTCTTTTCCTTTACTTGACTATAAACTCTATCATCCTGTCATATTATGATTTACAATTACCACCCTTTTATCATATCTTACACGTAATGCTTCATTTACTCTCTTCTTATTCTCCTGTTTATATCTTTGTTTATTACCTTATTCTGAAAGCTTCAACAAAGCATTGTTTCACTTTTAGCTCCTCTGGCTCAATCCACCTTTTTGGGTTACTCTAGCCTAAGCTGGATCCTGATATCCCATCCTTCTTATAAACTATATATGTTAGGCCCCACAAGGCATAACTGAGATGGGTGTGGCCAATTGTACATACCTTTATATCTGTTGAAGGTAACTTAGAATCCTTATATTTCTCTTCCTGGATTGGAAATTCGGATAATAATCATTAACTTGGTACCTCGTACCCTTCTTCACCTTGTTTCTGCTAGCGGGGTATGTTAGATATTCTCGTCTTAGGGTCTTGAGTAGGAAATTTCCACGATCTAATAGGGTCTGAAACTGGGCCACATTGTTAAGAATTCTCACTCTACTACTGCCTTTGCCTGCTATTGTATTAGCCCTGTCGCTAGCTATAATTTTTCAAATTGCAAGCATCTCTATAATTAGAAAACAAAAGTATTGGCTCAAACTCTTATGACTCAGCTCTATAGAACGATGTGGATTTCAAATAAGGGCAACGTACTCCTAAATGCCTTGTAGCTTCCTATTTATATAATGTGGTGCACAACACATCTATAAACAAGGCTCTACTAGACATGGCTTGTAGACTCCCTAGGACAAAACTACTCTAATACCAAGTATTTCACACCCTGAACCTGAAGAGGGGTGTCCGACACCTGGTGCCACACTCGGCCCGAGCGTACTACTTTGTAACTGTGAACTCTAGAGAGTTAACCCTCAACTTAGGCCGACGACGCCATATTCTGAATCATCTGAAAATAACGCCACTTTCATTTATGGGGTTAACATACCCAAAAGCTGATATATATAACCATACAGGCCGACGAAGCCGCCATGAACATCTACTGATATACAAAATATACAGGACTCGTCTAGAAGCCTCTAGAGATAACTGAATTGTACCACGGTCGGGATAGGGCATCGAACTACCCATCAAATCTGAATATATAAAAATAAGGTCTACACCTGGTAACTTCGAGGAAGTGGAGCTTACCGACCAAGTTGATGTTTGACTCTTTCTACTAGGAGGGTCTATCCAACTGTCAATGAGGACTTGCAGGCATGAAATGCAACGTCCCTGGCAAAAGGGACGTCAGTACAAAATAATGTACCGATTATGTAAGGCAACAGAATCACTGAAAGGTGAAACTGAACTAATAATATAATAACTGAAATTAACTGGAAGTCAAAGACAATCTGAAGATATGCTTACCTGCCGATACTGACTCAACTCTCATAATATAGTAAGTAAAATAATTGTCCGGCCTTATAAGGCTCGGTATGTGTAACTATTCTACCGTAGTAGGCTCGCTCATAGGCGCTCGACCATACTAGGCTCTGTATATCGGCCATTATGGGCTCGTCCATAGGCGCTCGGCCACAGTAGGCTCTGTATATAACTCACCCTCTGATAAAAGGTTGTCCAATAGGGGCCTGCCCATCGATTATAGCTCGATGGTGGTGAAAATACTTTAACTATATATATAGACTCTCTGCTCTGTTGGCTGATATAAGACAAAACTAAACTGAATATGAAGTCTTGATAAGGGAGAATACTATAACGTATGAGACTAGGATGATGTACATAAGTTCATGAATACAAACTTCTCTTTTTGCCTCGTTATCAAACTCATGTAGTTACGGGATCATGCCAAAATGAAGGAAAGGTTTAGCCTTAACATACATTATCACAATATTACCAATCACCAAGTTGAAGTCTCCTCTTGCACCTTAATCTACAACAACGATAATAATACAATAATTAAGTTGGAAAAGGTACAACTATCCCACAGCGAACGACACACTTATTTTGTATTAAAACGGGCAGCATATCCCCTATGATCCTTACTTCCTCCAAATTTAAGATAACACCAACAACACAAGAACACAACAACAACAACATATATACATTATTTTATAGCCATATATACACTGGGGTGGCAATTTGAGCCCAAACCCATTCAACCCGCCCAGATATTAATGGGTTGGGCTACAAACATTTAAGCTCATGGGATTATTTGGGCTGAGCCCAAGTTAACCCATTATGACCCACTAAGCAACTCAAATACAACCCATGAAACTTACCTAAAATAAAGGGATCTCAACCCTAACTTATCTAGAAATTTTCTTAGTTGCCTAAATTTTTTTTTCTATTTTCAGTTTTCTATTTATTTGGTTTTCTTAACCATACACCCTAAACTCCCCGCCTAAAATAATTTTTTTTTAACTTTTTTTTGTATTTTTTCTTTGTATTTATTTTGTTTTTCTACACGGCCCCCTACTAACCCCCTCAATTTTTTTTTTTGTATTTTCAATTTTTTTTTTGCATCAACCACCATACCCCCTATCCCCTCCCTGTGTGCAAATCCCCTCAAAAAAATGCCCTATCTTGGTTATTCAAATCCTATGTTTTTACCCTCAATTAGCCTATGCAGTCTGGTAAAAATGCCCATATCTCTCTAGTCTTATATCGTATTGACAAACGATTTGATAAGTTAGAAAGACTCATAGATATTTCATTTGATGGGTGGAAAATCTAAGTATATTGGGAGAAAATCGCTGTTAAATTTTACCGCAAGTTTCAGTAAAACATATGAACGTAACTTGTGATGACTTTCATCGACTTTTGTTGTACAACTCGCTTGACTTCATAACATAAAACACGACTATCATACGACTAATATTCATAACATAATATCGTTATCATGTTAAGCATCCTAGTCTCACCACTAAAGTACATGTATTAACATTCCAACTTGTCGACATTCGACGAAACTTATTTTCTTCAATTGGTTTAGCTTCTAAGGCTTCCAATCCTCTTAGTACTTGCAGTCCATGATCTTAAATATTTTTTCCTCCAAGTTAACATGATAACTTACTTTGTATACTTTCAAAGATGATCTCATTTATGAGCTTACATCGATTGACTTACGATGTACTCGTACGTACGAAAACATGGGGTGTGACATTTAACATCGAATTTATGAATATCTAAGAGAAATTTTGTCTATGTTTTGAAAAAAAATAATTGGGTTTTGAGAGTTGAATTGGACTCGGATTTGAAAATAAAACACACATATAGACTCGTGGGGTTATGGGTAGTCAAGATCTATGCGTAGACTCGAGTTTTTACCAGACAAGCCCAAGGTTGACTTTTGTTGACTTTTGGGGAATTGCGTAAAGATCATAGCTTTAGCTATCATTATTGGTTATGTAACAACCCAACCCATCATTTTGAGAATTTACATTCCATTCGATGGCTCCAGGGCGTGAGTAGCTCCTTGTGATGTGATATTACTTGTGTGTATTGTCGATTTTTGTTTTCGGGTGATTCTGGATTGATTTGGAAGAAAGATTCTCATCTTAGAATCTTTAAGTTGGAAGAGTTGATAAAGTTTGCTTTTGTGTATTTGACCCCAGATCAGAGTTTTGATGAATCTGTTAGGTCTGGTTGGTGATTTTTGACTTGGGCATATGCCCGAATTTTCATTTGGATGTCTCTAGAAAGCTTCAGCACTATTAGACCAACATTATTATTTTGAATGTTTAGAATGTTCATAAGATTAACCGGGAGTTGACTTCGATGTTATCGATTTTGGATTGTTTCTATGGGAGCTCTAGTAGGTTCGTTATGTCATTTGGAACTCGTGTGAAAAAATTGAGGTCATTTCGAGTTGATTGGATATGGTTCGAAGTAAGTTTTGAATTTGAAAGTTGGAAATAGTTCACTAAGCTTGATTTGAGGTGTGATTCGTGATTTTTATGTTATTATGTGTGCTTTTATTCCTCGAGTAGGTTCATGTTAGGTTTTATTACTTATTGGTATGTTTGGACGGGTCCTGGGAGGTTCGGGTGAGTTTTTAACAATTTTTTGGCATTTTTACACTTTGGTGATGTCCTAGAGGTGTAGAAGTGCGAAGGGAGATTTTTGGAGTACGGATGGAACTCTTTTGAGTGTTGAGGGAAATTTTGGAGTTCTGAGGCAAAGCCTTATGTGCGGCCACAAGCCCCCAAATGCGGATTGCACTAAGGGCCACAATAGGAAATCCACAGGTTTGTTGGTCTGACTTTGGAAGCTTACATCTCTCAATCTATAAGGAATTTGGGGATGATCCAAAAGCAAAGGTTGTAGCCTTTGAATTTAGTTTCCAGAAAGCCAAATTGTTCATCACTTGGATATTTGTACAGAAGGTTATTTTCATTTTTCTAAAGAATTGAACTGCAGTCACTGCTGGATTGCGGCCGCAAAAAATGGAAATGCACACCACACTAGGAAAAGTGCGGTCAGCACTGTGTGAGATTAGTTTTTTTTGTATATAAGCGGACTTTTAGACTTTTATTTCATTATTCAAAATATTTGAGACTTGGAGCTCGGTTAAAAAGGGTTTCAACCTAGTGATTCATTATTCATCTTTAAGCTTGGGGTAAGTGATTCTAACATATATCTATGAGATTTACATCAACCCAACACTACACATAACATCAAAACATGGGATTTAACAAGAGAAATTTAGGGTTTTCTTCTAAAATTTCCTAAAGTAAATCTTTTACATTTGAACATTGATTAGGAGTCGAATTTGAGCTAAATTAGTATGGTTAGACTCATCTTTGAATGGGTTTCTGGATTTTGTGAGTTTTGGCAGGTTTAAAGGTGCGGTCCCGATCTTCATTTTAGGTATTTGATTAAAGATTCAATCTTTTCGATTGTGTTTGTTCCCTAAGGAATTATTTGATATTTTTTAGTTAATTTTGGTTAGTTTGCAGCCTACACTTAGCATGTGATTATACCAGTCCAGGAGCATGAAATTTGATATTAATTCATCACATATATATGTATTCATTTATATCTGCTTATGTGCAATATGATTGGGAATGGATGCCTGTGAACATGCCGAGCGAAGTATATGGTTATGCATGTGACCATGCCTGGCGGATTGTATTATTATTCTTGTGACCACGCCATGCAAATTGTGTTGTTATACCAGTGACCACGTGGGGAAAATTGTATTGTTATGCATGTGACCACGCCAAACGGATTGTGTTGTTGTGCCTATGACCATGTCGGGCAGATTTTGTTGTTATGCATGTGACCACGGCGAGCGAATTGTGATATAGCTTTTGACCACGCTGGGCGTATTCATTATATTGAGCATGTTGCCACACCGCGCGGATTATGATACTGAGCTTGTGACCACGTCGGGATGATAGCACGTTGAATTGGTCGTGCTTGCGTGTAGATATAGTGGATCCATCCACCTAGGGTCACTCTCTCATGTTTCTCTCTTGATGGTGTATATATAGATTGTTAAAAGCCGACGGGTTTCTAGTTGATCTCACCTCTGGGAGAGCTAGTGGTAGTAGTTTGGATCAGGTTGGATGCCTCGAGAATTCTTATTGTCTTACTGTTATTTGTATCGGGTTGCGTCGCAATGTACAAATATTTTGTTATTGCATTTAATCTTTACTTGCAGTTTCCTTGATTGTTTACTTGATTTACTTGCATATCTTCCTTACATGTTGGATTATTGACTGATTGGAACACTTTAAATCCATGAATTGTGAGCACCTAGGTGGTTTTACTTGTGTTTTCTTTATTTGTTCATATATTTGTTCTATGCTTATTGGGTTTAAGAACTTTATAGGTGACCGGTGAGTATCATTTATAATTCAAGATTCTATTACCCCGTCGAGGTAAGTTATGATACTCATTGAGCACATGTGGTCGGTTGAACTCATACTATACTTCAGTACCTTGTGTGCAGACCTTGCAGCTGATGTTGCTGAGTATGGCATGAGCAGTCGTCGGGGATGCACCTGCTTTTATACATAGCTACAACTTGTTCCTCGGAGTCTAGATTTGAATTCTATTTATGTACATTTCAAACAAATGTAGTATCATTTTCCTATCAGTTTGTAAATATGTTTAGAAGCTCATGATTTGTACTATCACTCCTTGAGTTGCTATATAGAGATTCAGTTATTTTACTTATTGATTCATATTATTATCATTGAATTGTGTTAACTGTTATCTGGCATACCTAGCGGGTTGGGTTAGGTGCCACCACGACTAGTTGGATTTTTGGTCGTGATAAGTTAGTATTAAAGTTGTGGGTTCATAGGTTCTACGAGTCATGAGCAAGTGTCTAGTAGACTCTTGCGTATATCTATGATGACATTCATACCTATCTTTGAGAGACTACAGGGATTAAAGAGATACCCATCTTTCTCTCCATACATGATGCATTAATTCAGCTTGAAATGTATCTCTTTGAATTTATTTCACTCACTCGTATGATATGTGAGCGCTCGATATCAGTGTGCATCGACTGTTTATCGTTCCATGGGTGAGGTGCGAAATGTGCTTTGCTGGTGGGCTCGTCTGGAAGAATTGAGGCTAAGTTTTAACCATAAATTGGGCACGGTGGTTTCAGTTGTGCGAGCATGAGATTTTTGTCTTATATGGCCAGTAGTGTACCTAGGAGCGGAATTTATGGCTCGGTGAGTGGTTGGAGGGCTATATGGCGAGTGGGATATGACTGCGTGGTGTGTTAAGATTGTTTGGATGTGAGGAGAATCATTTCTTTGGGATGTGAAAAAGGACTATTAGTTGTTTGATTTCTGACATGATGTGTTGCATAATCTCGATTTTTTAGCGTGTTAAGGGATCTTTCATGTTGTTTATTTTTGGGATGAAGTAGATTTTAATGTTATGTTGATGACCTTAGACTTGGGAAGATTTAGTGAATGGCAAGTGATTGTGGCTCTGGTAGGGTGTAGAGAGATGTCAATTTGAGGCTAAGAAGGTGTATCCTGCGTGATGTTTTGAGGTTGTGTCATTCTTATGATGATTATGTTGAGAGTTTCTTTCTACCTATGGGTTATACCTGTTGCAATTTTGATATGGATCGCTTGAGGATAATTGGCTTGACTGTTAGGAGGACGAACGTGAGTTTAGCAGATAGTTTGAGGCATTGTACGATTAGTGTTACTTGAGTTAATGAAGGATTTTGATGAATTTTGAGCAGCATGGGGGAGTCTTCCATCAACTTTCAGATTGTATGGCTATGTGTTGTATTAGTTTTGGTCTGAGGCATGTTTGAGGATTAGCTATGACTTGCAGATGTTGATGTCGAGGTTTACTCGGGTAAGGAAATTTCATAATGCTTGATTTATTACACTTTATGGATATATGGAAATCTTGGGATGATTCAGGTTTTTTATTCATAATGGATGTAATGTGCTAAGAGAAGGGAGTCACTCGGTTGTGTTAAGGTTGGGTTACTTGTTTGGGTGTTGTTGTTCTAATAATGCACATGTCGTGTGGCTCGTTTGGGCGGTGAATTTGGCATTAAAGTAGGTTTAATGACTCCCGGGAAGGTTCTAATAGGTTCAAGATTCATATGTGCCATTTGGGAATTTCTATATTTGTAAAAGGCTATGATCTGAGTTTCAGTATTAGAGAGTTTAAAGAAAGATTTCTAGATTTATGGGAGGTCTCTTCAGAGTAGACATTTCCGTTGCGGTACTTTTGGGTGCTTAAGAGGGAATACAATGACTTATGGGCTTTAGGGCGTTGTGGTGAGCGTTGGGTTAAGGTTGACAGTGTACTCGCAAGTAAATGTGTTAACTTATAGGTAATTCGGAAGGAACTCCGAAACATAACAACAACTTGGTAGCAGGTTGGATCAGTATGATAATGTCATGATCAGTTTTCTTGGTTGGTATGATGTGGTGACGATTTACCGGTGTTTTATGGCAATACTCTTCTGTTTGGAGACCTGTGTGATTTGATTGAGTTAGGAAGATTCAATTTTGATTGGCTTAGTTATGTGTAAATAGGCTTCGAAGAGTTCTCGCTGATTTCTGTCACGGCTTGAGATGGATATTTTCTGCAGGCATAGGAAGATAGTTGCGCGTTGTTATTTTTTCTTGAATGGGATCAAGTGCAATTTTTTTGGCTTATTCTGTGTGTTTTTATATTTGTGACTCAGAGTTGATAATGGGATTCTTATGTTTTCATGCGATGGCATGATAGATGCAATGCAACATGTGGAATTGAGAATTTTATGTACAAGATAACGGTTCAGTTCGAAGGGGGGGAGGAGGGTCATAAGTTCCAAACAGTCTCCAGTGTCGCCCAAGTCCGAGTTTGACGAGTTTAAGTGTTTCCCAAGTGAAATAGAAGTCTCCTACACGGTTAGGGTTCGCCCTAAACCTATAAATAGACTCCTAAAACACAATTAAAGGAGGATTTTCGTGGATTAACAGTAGACAAGAAGAAAATTCCATTGAAGTGCAAGAACACGATTTCTACAATCTAGTATTTCTTACTTTATATTTCAATTATGCAATTGTTTGTAGTTTTGTTTCGTTTAAATATGAGTAGCTAAGTTTTTAATCTAGGGTTTTGGTAGAATCCATTGGGGATGAACTTCGTTTGATATTAATATAGTTTGATTGATTATTCCCTATTTGTTCAACTACGTTCTTATTGTAGTTAATTGAATGGCCATCAATTAGCTGTGCCTATTTAGTATGTATCTACTTGAGAGAGAGTGCATATTTAGGCAATTGTTGAACAACACCACTCCTAGAGTATAGACGAAAGTCATAACCCGAGGGTTTAGAGGTTGGATTAGAGATANCTTAATTAAGCTATAAGAAATATCGGAGAAAGAATTCACCAACGGGGGAAACCATAACCTTAGACCTTTAATATTATTGTTTACATTAAATTTGTAGATTAATTACTAGTTGATTATTTTGTGAGTAGAATTAGTTAAACAACACAACTTGATATTCAAAATATCTTGAGAAACTTGATTAAACACAAGTTTTATTTAATAAACTCGATTGATACATTCAATTCCTCGTGGGATCGACTTTGGGCTTAATACCCCTGATTTATATTTGCAACGCCCGTTTAGTCTTTATAGAAGACATAGTTGAGCGTGATCAA